>OVBJ01002047.1:0-21153 GCA_900406535.1 Noccaea bulbosa
TGAAGTGAAGTGAATGTGATATACGAGTAAATGATTAAAGATGTGATCATATACATGAATATGAATATGAATGTATAATGTCTATGTCAAGATCAAAGAGTTATTTCAAAAACTTATTCTCACAAAAAGTGGGAAAATAAAGATGGTAACAAATAAAAGATACATATCTCCGGAAGAGTATATAAATATATATTTGCTTATAGAAAACAATCATTGGTATGCATTATATATATGAAGTCCCCAGAAGTGAAAAGAATCAAAGATATAATAGAAATGTCAAAAGTTTAAAGAATCAAAGATATAAGACATGATCCAAGTTGGATATGTTATTGATTTTATACTAGGATTCAACTCGAGATAGATGAACCTGAAGTGACATCATCTCGAGGGGGAGAATGGATGAATCCCACAATCAATACGAAGTGGAACATCTAGAAGATTATGTTCACACTCATGATAATCTTGACGAATCGTATATAATGCAACTCAATGGTGTAAAAGTATTTTGGAGAAATTACATACATTCTCTATTGTCTTACAATAGACAAAGATTATATAAGTGAAGATAAATGTTATATAGTAAACCAGAAGTTTACCGAATATAACCTACTTTGTCATGAACTGGTTAGACCATTCAGGTTCATGAATTATGCGAAGTAAAATACAACATGTAGACATTTATTGAAGAACTAGAAAATTCTTCTTAATGATTTCTAATGTGATATTTTATTATAAGAAATTATGATAATACAATAATTATCACTAGCCAAAATAGATTTGGAGTCTAATCATTTCCTAGAGGGTATACAAGAAACATATGTGGTTTAATAACCCATTTTTTGGACTAATCATCTTGTAGAAGAAATTTTATTGTGTTTCTTAATGCATCAACAAAATGGTTGTACGTATCAATGCTATTAATCTGCAACCTGAAGTTTGCGAGATTACTTGATAGTGATAGTGAATTCACATCTTAAGCTTTTGGTGATAAAAACATGTTTGTAAGAAATGAACGTTGAACATCCAGTAGCAAATGTTCATCATCACACATAATGCAGAAGCATTAATTCGCATAAAGCCAATGAGTAACTAAAAGTTTTCCCCATCGAAATTGGTTTTGGGTCAGAAACCTAATATATTCCATCTCAAGTATTTGGATGTGCAATATACATCAATATTGCTCCACCACAGCAGTATAAGATGGATTCTCGAAAGATGTGGTAAATATATGTTGGATATGGATCTCATTTGACTGTTATCTTAGTGAGCCAGTCTTTCCAACATCAGGGGGAGAAAATAAACAGCTAAAAAAGATTAAAGTTGGAATGAATTATCTTTGATCCTCAGACTATAGAATGTGAAATATAAGTCCTAAAGATAATTCATTCACAAAACTTACTGTATCAGTTGCCAGATACATTTACTGACCCAAATATAGTGATTAAGTCACTTACCAGCTGTAAATGCTCTAATAATAATTGATGTCCCAGAAGGATAATATCAAGCTGCTAGTAAGTCTAAAGAACGCATGAAGCGTGATAGACTGGTTGGTTCCGAATATTATAATCCTCATAAAAGTAATTGAGCGTAAATTGACAAAGGTCAAATCGAGGAAACAAATATTTTTGAGTGATCTCCAGAAGAGACAATAAACATGACAAATAAAAAAATTCAGGTAACTGAGACAATGAAAAGATCTCGAGAATTAATTATGTCATGTCTGGAATAAATTGGAACCAGAAAAGCAAATCGACGTCGTAAATAAAATATTTGCATGCAATGTAGCAGTTGATATTATGAATGAGAAAGAGGATCACAAAACAAATTCTATTGCATTATGTACACAAAGTAATGATTTGGCCAAATCGACGAGAAGCAATAGACGCACAACTAAAAGCTCTTAGAAAGAGAAAAGTATTTGGACCAAAAGTCCTTACACCTAAACAATATAAAACGAGTGGGTTATAAATAGGCCTTTGTGCCGAAGAAAAATGAATATGAAGAGATATACTCTCATGTGGTGGATGCAACTTTCAAGTTCATTGAGTCTGGCAATGAAAGAAGAACTTCACTTCTATGACCCACTAAACAATGACACTTATATAAAAGTCCCTGAAGGATATAATCATTGAAGAATTAATGATTTAATCGAGAACACTAGTTATTCAATCAAATGAACAAAAATATGTTTCATGGATATAATCACGAAAGTGAATATATAAGGCTAACCCATGTATATCTATCAAACTATTATGGATCAAAAGAGATCCTTAATCTAAACATCATCGAAATTCCTGAAGAATTGTCGAAATTAGTATCGCAAAAGGATATGGGATCAAAGATATTGGGAAGATAAAGTTGTCTTAAGATATCCCAAATTTACAGTTTAACAAAAGATATGTTATCTCAAAAGATCGTTGCAGGATTTACATAAACAACGCTCACATATATTTGGTCTTGAAGTACCATGCTTTAAATTATATTTGAGAAATGTGTTGGTCTCTTTCATAATTGAAAGATGATCAAAAAATGAGCATGAGATAACCTATATATACAAGATAGATGTTTACAATACTTAATGTAAAAGAAAAAATTTGGCCCGAAGTCCAAATAGATCAAGAAACGATCACTTATGAAAATGAGTCATGGACTAGAAGTCTAAATGACATAAAAGATTATAAGATAATCATATGATCTTATTGAGTGAGGATATACTTTTAGTAATCCTCAAAAGATGATATATATGAATGGAATGCATCTCCTGAAGAAGATGCTTCCAAGAGGGAGATATATGACAATGTGTGTGGTTGTACTCTTTTTCCTTATCATGGTTTTTATCCCATTGGGTTTTTTCATGAAAGGTTTTAATGAGGCAACAAAGAACACGCAAATGAAAAATATCTAAAGGACATCGAAAGATGAAAGTCTATCTCCTTTCCACAGTCATTATCATCCATTTATGAGATCAAGTGAAACAAAGAAAATTATCAAGATGAAGCATCAGCAAGACCCATGAACTATAGAAGAATGGCGATGTCGATGTTCTAAAGATTGTTCAAGAAAAGATTTTCCAGACTTATTTACTAAGGCGCATCCGATTGCTGTTTTCAATTGGCCCATATTCTAGAAGGTTCTAACTTGTTCTCCAAGTAGTACTTCTTCTCTAAGGAAACTCTTGTCATATATTACTATATAAAGGACTATTTACTGATGAATAAGTAGATAACTAATTCCTCTCTTTTCTTGTTTTCTCTTCTAGTTTTGTTTTTTTTCTCGAGGAAAAAAGAAGAAGAAGTTATTGTAAGAAGAAAAGGGAAAAGTATTGTGACGATGGATTCTGAAAGAGTCATATGGTGAAGACAAATAAAATAAGGGAAATAAGTAGGAGTGGGTGGACTGCTTTGTGCTTTAAACAAAGAACAAAAGGCAAAATTTTGCTTTTGATATTTTACTTTTTTCTTTATATACATACTGATTCTTATCTAAAGAGAGAAGACGATTTGATTCAGAAGAGAATGCTAAGAAAACTACAAAAGATTTGACAAGGTTGAAAACAAACTTAATTGAGATCAATAATGCGTTACTTTAGCTTCGTTTATGTGTTTTCTTATATGCAAAGAAAAATTTAACAGACACATGCATAAATACGTACACATCTTCCACGCCCAAAAAAAGCGCCTTATGATTGCGTCATAAACTAATGTGGTGCAATATCATTGGTTATGATATGGGTGCACAGTGACTTGATTCGCAGAGGATCATTGAGTCAATAACTACGTGGTGTACTACTATTGGGTGATCTTCATAAGAGAGCACAGATACATGCGTCGCACCGGAACATCGGGTTTTAATTCTCCACGAAGAAATGTAAAGTGGGCCCAGTGGACCTTTTTCTTCCGCTGCCGCGAAAACAATGCAAAGGGTTAAAGTTTCTTTTTCTCCGTCACTTTCTCTCTCACTCACTGCACATAACAAACACACACACACACACAAAAAGCTCTTCAAATCAAACTTCCGCCGGAGAATCGAATCAGAGTTTCCCGACGGTAATATTAAGATAGCCTAAATCATGAAGCGGACTACCTCATCAAACTCGGAAGCACAGAGTTACATCGAATCACCACTCTCTCCTCTTCGATTTCATTCTCCGTTATCAGATGCCGGAGATCCACCGGAGAGCCGCTACGTTTCGCCTGAGGGATCTCCGTTCAAAATCGATAACCCGAAGGCGATCGTAACCGACGGCAAGTTCACGCAGTTTTCGCCTCTTCCCTCTCCGATTCCGCCTCCTCCTCCTCGCTATCCGCCGCCGCATCAGAGGAATGCGAGAGTCCCGGTGAATTCTTCTTCCGATAAGTCTCCGTCGTCTATGGTGGTGTTCAATAGCTGGGTGAGAGAGGAAGGTCCACAGAATACGACGAGGAAGGTTGGAGCTCCGACGACGACGAACGGCGGAGAATCTGCGACGACGACGGTGAACAGAGCTAGACGGGACGACTTGGTGAGTGTGGCGGCGCTAGGGTTTAGAGTGAGCGAAGTGGTTTTGTGCGTGATTTCGTTTTCGATCATGGCGGCTGATAAAACTCAAGGATGGAGCGGAGATTCTTATGATCGCTACAAAGAGTACAGGTCTCTCTCTTCTCCTCGATCTGTTTCTCCCATCTTCTTCACACCTATTAGGGTTATAGAGTTGAAAATCTCAATCAGATTAGTCAAAATCTTAACCCAAAATTTGCAGGTTTTGTTTGGCTGTAAATGTTTTAGCATTCCTTTACTCTGCGTTTGAAGCTTGCGACGCTGCTTGCTACATCGCGAAAGAGAGTTATATGATAAACTGCGGATTTCACGACATATTCGTTTTCTCCATGGATCAAGTGAGTGCTTTTAAACATTTAGCATTTGTAATCAAAACATATTATTGATTCTTATGAGCTTTTTCTTTTTGTTTTCTGCTGCTTTAGCTTCTAGCATATCTTCTAATGTCGGCTTCTTCGTGCGCTGCTACTCGAGTTGATGATTGGGTATCGAATTGGGGAAAAGATGCGTTTACTCAGATGGCTACCGCTTCCATCGCGGTTTCTTTCATGGCGTTTGGGGCGTTTGCGGTCAGCGCTTTGATTTCTTCTTACAGGCTCTTCACTAATGCTTCCTCTTAATTACTATTCCCTCTTGTCTTGCATGAGACCAAATATGACTCTTGTCTATTGTATTTGTATAGTAGTCAGTCTCTCTTATAGCTTAGAAACCACTATGGTAATGGTTCTTGCTGCCCTTTGTGTGATAAAAGATTCAATATATATTTAAAATAAGGCAAGCGATCAAATGACTGAGATTACTTGTGAAACAAGGTTTCTTTTTATATCTATTATTAGATTAAGGTAGGTGATAAATCCCAAGACCTACTAAATACTTGTTTTCTTACAAGCAAACCTCATAAAATACCATAGGAAATGTGTTTTGTATAAAGAAACCCCTAAATATCGTTTTCAGTTCCCTTCTTAGCTGATCTGTTGCTGTTCTGTTTCTTCATGTATCTCTGTGATCTGCACATTTCCTGAACCATCACCACCAGATTCAGAGAACTTAGTGATCTTCTGTAACTCGTCGCTCACTCCTGACTGGTCATCACTAGGAGCAGCTTCTTGGTCTATCTTAGCTAGTGGCTTTGGACGGCGAATGGCCTCGGCTGCTTCTGGCATAACAACTGGAGGTGGTTGCGGAGGAACCCATGATCGCTGCCTCTGGAGAGCCGCTGGTTCCATTGAGTTTGTTTCGTTTTGGTTACCAATGACACGAGCCGCTGTTGTCTCGTAGCCAAAATCTGTGGATCTTGGGTTTTTCTGCTGCCACCATGAACCGTTGGAACTCTCGTCTTGCGGCGGTTGACCATAGTCCCATGGCTGATTAACAAAAAAGAACAAAAATCTCAATAATAAGTGCGCAGTTCTACAAAATTCAGGGACATTTTAGTTCGTAGCTCGTACCTTAGTTTTAGGAGCGACGCGTGGATTAGATAGTTGTTGGTTTGGATTGGGTGGCATGTCGTTGATCTCCTGTATTTTTAGTAAAAGTAGGATAAGTTTTCGTCAAAATGAAACCAAAAGGTTACTCTAAAAGCGGTGCAAAATGAAAATTAGCTTTCAGTTTACCCGAATGTTAGAAGGCTTCTCTCCTCTCTGGATCATAGACATTATCTGCATCATCACCAATTTTCAACTAAATGTTATGAAGATTAATTAGGAGTTCAAAGGTAAAAGATTCACTATAATAGACCAATGATCATGCAGCGAACTTTAGAGATTTCAGAACATTACATCCATGTATGACTTTGGATGAGGGGGCACAGATGAATCAGCTGATGGCGCAGGAGGAGATGCAGATCGAGCTGTATTATTGATTAGTTAGAAAGAATAACCTAATCAAAAACAATAAACCAAACGAGCCAGAGAGAGAGAGAGTTATTTAACCTGAACGTGCGTCATAATCAATAACGTTGCTGCCATTTGCATAGTGTTTCTGCATCAAATATCAAAGTTTCTGATGTTATGATCATATTATCATTTATCAAGTTAATTACTGAGGCAAGAGAATTGTTCTCTTTGGGGTGTTTTGGTTTCAGAATCTGTTTCTTTCATTCAAGTTCGATAAAGAGAAATGCTTCTTGGTTTTCTCTCTACACTATGCATCAAAGATTATTCCGTAACCCCTTCGACCTTAAACTCACCCTTTCTGGTGCAGTTCTGACCGAACCGCCATAAGCCTCTTGGTCAGCTGAATAAATCCTTGGAAGGTTGTTGGATTGCCCTGAAAGTAAGACATATAAGTAGAATATTACTCTTTAGACCAAGAAGCTTTAGATACTAAGATGAGATCTTCCTTTTCTCAATAAAGTTTGAACACTTACCTTCTAGGTTACGGATATTAGAGCTCAATGACTTCATTTCCCGTACTTGGACAGCTAACAGTTGCGTTAAGTCCTCAAAATATTTCATCTCTGACAAGAAACAATGCATAGATTTGGTTTCAGTGCAAAAGAAGAAACGAGCGAGAAAAGAGCAGAAATAGTAACAGAAACTCAGGTCAAGATTAAACTGGAGAAGTAACATATACCTTCACTCTTTGTTTTCATCATTTCCTGACTAACTCTGGCTACATCTGAAGCAGACGCAGAAGCAGCTTTGGCTGCAGCTACTGCTTCTTCAGCTAAGCTAGGTTGTCCATCAGTTTTCTTTAGAGGATCAGTTTCTTCTTCCATCGTAATGCTGCGGACCCATGACTTTAATCTGGGGATGAGAGATTTCTGAAACAAAGAACAAATCTCACTTGAATCTTATCTTAACTCTGTGGAAGGAAATTGATGCTATATTATGGAGGACGAGTTGAAACAGAGAGATATGAACTTCATTTGCTAAGCCAAACAATGAATTCCAAAAGTGTTATCTTCCATTTCCCATTTATTCGATGTACTACGAAAATTCATAACACAATGATCTTAACACTCTGCCTATAAATGGAGATAACAATTAACAAAGGCGTTTGGTACCTTAACAAAAACAGCTGTTCCGGCACCAGAAGCGGCTAATACTCCTACAGCAAGCAGAGCATGGTACCAGCGAAACCGGGAGAGCAAACTTGGGGGTGGAATCATAGCAACGGGAGCAGGAGTAGGCTGCAGGGCTTGTATCTGCCCTTGTGGCTGCACATTTGACACTGCTTGCTGTCCATCTTGACTGCTAACGGTTGTCTGCGAACTTGGTGGCGGGTCCTACGATCAAGATTTTTACAGAGGTCAGGCACCGAAAATTGTAAAACTCTTTCCATGATCAAAAACGTTAACAGTTGGAACCAAGAAAGCAAGGAGGAAAGCTTACAGGGACACGGCGGAAAGCTTCGTCGATCTCTTCCTTAGTGAGGCCTTTCCTCTCAAGAAACGATCTTCTATGTATGACAGGGGAGCCCCTAACTCTCGGGTGCGAAAGGAATTTGATTGCGTTCTGAATTTGGTCCTCCCGTATTGGCTCTGAATTCACAAAGACAGACGGCAGAGAGTCCTGCTTGGCAGCAGTTTCTTGAGCTTGCTGAAACTCATTTGTAGGCTTTGCAACCTCTGTAACAAGCACATTTGTCAAACAAAAAAACGTTTAGTGTGTGTATTACTCAACAAATCTCATAAGGCTCAAAACAACACAGATTCTCCACAATCAAAATCATTTTGGTGGGATTGAACATATCGTTACCAATAGTTGAATACAAATCAGCGAAATACAGAGAATTTGTTCTCTAAACCAATTAAATGCGCAGGCAGAGTCTATGTAAATGATGAGATGATGTAAACTAAACCTGAAATCTGGGGTTTTTCATCGGCCGGAGAGGGAAAATCGGAAGGAGGTTGCGTCTGCTGATGAGTTGCCATAGCAGCTCACCGACCTTTCGAAGAATCCAAGCGGCAAAGAGAAATAGGAACCCCGGAGAAACCGAGTCGAAAACAAGTGATGAACGAAGAGGAGAGAAGAGAAGAGATCTCCTCTCAAAAACAGACGATTTTGCTCAAATCGAGGTATGAGAGAGTTTTTCAGTAATTCCGAAATCGCTGATTTTTTCTTTTTGGTTTTGGTAATAATCTTAGCTGGTTTGGTGAGTGTACCTATATGTGTGTGGTGGTCACACACAAGGAGATGATAATAGCGTCGTGAGGTTTTTGTTTTCGTAAATTGTCAAAGCCATATAATTTATTTGGGCCTAACACTAAATGGGCCTCAATATGCTTTGTGCTTCTTCTCTGTTTTTGGATCTGCGACTCAACAAGTCTTAAGACAATCATATCATGCTGCTGCTGCTGCTTCTTCTTCTTCTTCTTCGGTGAACCTTGGTTTTATTGGACTCTTTTTGTTTCAGGTGTTCAAACGCCAAATTGTATCCGGCAAACGGTGTTTGATGCAGTGGAGTTGGATTATCCAAATGTAACGGTTATTACAGATGCCACAGCTGCTGCAACACTAGAGATCCATAACGTTAAAACAAATGGCAAACGAACAAAGACCTTTTTTATTAAAATCAATAAATCATGAATCATGATGTTTTGTATTGTTCCTTGAGAAAAGTGACTCGTAAGATTGTTGTAACTTCTTCTTTTGGATCAGCTAGCGACTATTCTGGACATGAAGAATATTGGCCTCAAGACTCCTACACTACACGAGTGGTCCGAGGAATTTGCTTGAGATTTCGGATCACAAACATTATCCTAAACTTCTTCCACATCTTTTTCTTTTGTATTTATGTTATGGAATAAAGTAGAAATCTTGATGTAAGTTATAAAATCTTCTCTTATTGTGGTATTTTCGTTTTTGTAAAAATCTGTATCCATTCAATAATTTGACATAATATGCCCTACATTTGATTAAACATCTATAAAAAAATAATGAGGGAAGTCATCACTGGATTAGAAATGTGTAACCTTTTCTTTTCAGATAATCTCTTTTGCTAGTAAGTGATGCATTGATTTTGAAACAAGAATAGTTGGCAAAAGTCAAGTAAGTGATGCATTGATTTCGAAACAAGAATAGTTGTTTTCTTTTTGTTACAAAACAATAATTGTTGCCAAGGGAAAAAAAAGAATTATTAGAAATAAATGAGATAAGAGGCTGTAACTTGATCTCTGGATGTAGCATGCGTTTTTTGGAGTTGCAGATACCTTACGAGCTTAATGTTTTTGATCGATCACTTTAATGATATCAATGTTCATTTCCATTTATAAGTTCAAAATATATGTTTAAAATGTTAGTATATCAAATATGTTTTAAATTTTAATTAATATAATATATTTTATCTTTTATTCTAAATAAAATTGTAATTTACAATAAAATAAATTTTTAATTTAAAAAGAAAAAATTCTCCACTTCTCCCATCAAAACATAGAAAACAAAGAGATACTTAACAAATGTGCTTAAAACAATGTTAATAATAAAATATTGTTAATTACCCCATAAGCACCCTTTGAAATATGCTCTCAGATCCCTAGCTATAATCAAAGATCAAGACATAAACCTGTACCTACCACTTTTACTCTGTCAGTTGTCTTATCCTTATATACTTATACATATAAGTATGATTTTTATACTAACAGAGAGATTAGATTCTTATACATATAAGTATGATTTTTATACTAACAAAGAGATTAGATTTACGTCACAACTCACAACTACAACTACTCTTCACTATTTTAGGATATTCTCCATTTTTAGAAAAGAAAAGAAAATGGGAATATTGTAACGATAAGACAGCATATTTACCATTTACAACATGTCGTTACTCGTTACCTTAGTAGAGGTCGCTCTTACTGAAAAAGACGGATCTTTAACTTAATAAATGTTAAAGTAAACAAATTATATAATAAAAATGTGTCGAAACTGTTCGTGTGTGTATCTGTGTTCAAAATTTCGTTAATCGCTATTCAGTCGGTCGATCATCGATTAGCGATTTTTCAAAAATCGGTGATAAATCAGAGATTAATCGGGGTATAATTTTTACTATATTTTAATATATTTTTATATATATATATATTTTGTATGACATTAATACAAAAATTATAAACTCATACAAAAGATTATATTAAGCATTTTTACTAATACATATCTAATGCAAAATGGCTTTATCTTCATTTTTACTAATACACATCTATATATATATTTATAAATTTTATTCTTATGATTTGTGCCACTTTAAACACAAATAGAATTCAATTAATCGGCCAAATTTTTCATTTAATTGGTCAAACCACGGTTGACCGATTAATTATGTCGATTAAGCAAAATCGGTACGGTTGACATCCGATCTGCGATTAATCGGCTAATGGGCCGATTTTTTGATCAGAGGTGTGTACCATTCAAATTGCGATCTCACCAATCCACAGATTCTTCTTATCATCATCGCCTCTCTCTCTCTCTCTCTCACTGTTTCTGCTTTCTTCCAAACTAGCTCTTCTCTGATAATTCATTTGACTAAAAAAAAAGTGGGTTCTCTGGAAAATATTCGATTTTGAGAAGACTGATGATGTCGCTTAACTCATTATCTCCAGCTGGATCCAAAGCTTTTTCTTTCTTGGATTCCTCCTCCAGGTTCAATCACATGCCCAAAATCCCAGGTTTCATCCCCTAATCTCTCTCTCTCCTTCATCAAAGCTACAAACTTTCACTAGTTTTGAATTTTGCCAACTGGGTACCTTTAAGCTTGTAACATATGACCCAATTCTCTGTAAATTCCTCGTTCTCAAACACTAATCTCATAGTTCAGCTCGGAAATTCTAGTCCCGATGGTTGAAGTTTACATGTTTGGAATGTCACAGGTGGGTTTAGTTTGAGGAATAGGAGTCAAGGGAAATATTATGGAAAAGGAGTCAAGTGCTCAGTGGAAGTGCAGCAACAATCTTCTCCGCCTCCAGCATGGCCTGGCAGAGCTGTTCCTGAGACGCCTCGTCAATCTTGGGATGGACCTAAACCAATCTCAATCATTGGATCTACTGGTTCTATTGGCACTCAGGTCTTACATCCCTCTCCTCCTCTTTTCTTGCTCTTTGGCAGCAATGATTTTAGTCCTAGTCCTAGTACAAGTTGAGATGATGCTGAGTGACTGTTGAAATCATTTTTGTGGATAACAGCAAGTTTGTTTTTGCAGACATTGGGTATTGTGGCTGAGAACCCCGACAAATTCAGAGTCGTGGCTCTAGCTGCTGGTTCGAATGTCACTCTTCTTGCTGATCAGGTAATTTGTTAACTTGAAACTAATTATCTGGATTCCATTTCATCTCTAGAATTCAGTGATGGTATCATAAAACTAGTTGTGTAGCAAGAAAACTCTATACTATGCTTCTGTGACTCTCTTTTGAATGCAGGTGAAGAGATTTAGACCTTCACTGGTTGCTCTTAGAAACGAGTCGTTGCTCAACGAGCTTAAAGAGGCTTTGGCGGACTTGGACTATAAACCTGAGATTATTCCAGGGGAGCAAGGAGTGATTGAGGTTGTTACTGCATATCTTTAATTTTGGTTGTGGTGTGGATTTTCACAAATTTTTGGATCCTCATTGTTTATATTCGTCTACAGGTTGCGAGACATCCAGACGCTGTAACTGTTGTTACTGGAATCGTAGGTTGTGCAGGACTTAAGGTATATTACTCTATTAAACCGTAATGAGATTGAGAGTCCATGAAAAAGAAAGTTAGAGAGATGAAACAAAGCTTCTTTGTTTTATGTTTCCTGCAGCCTACGGTTGCTGCAATTGAAGCGGGAAAGGACATTGCTCTTGCAAACAAAGAGACATTAATCGCAGGTGGTCCTTTCGTGCTCCCACTCGCCAACAAACATAATGTTAAGATTCTTCCAGCAGATTCTGAACACTCAGCCATATTTCAGGTATTGAAAATGTGATTCTTTTTGGTCTTGATGCAAATTCTGTCTCTGAAACTTTTTCGATTCCATTTCTTTTTAGTGTATTCAAGGTTTGCCTGAAGGCGCTCTACGCAAGATAATCTTGACTGCATCTGGTGGAGCTTTTAGGTTTGTTTCGACATGATCCGTTTGCTATTCTTCTCTTTCTCTCTCTGTCTCCATAATTTTGTATTTCCTTGATTCTCACTTGGTTATGGAAAATGTTGGTATAGAGATTTGCCTGTTGAAAAGCTCAAGGACGTTAACGCAGCGGAAGCGTTGAAGCATCCAATCTGGACCGGCATGGGAAAGAAAGTCACTGTGGACTCAGCCACACTTTTCAACAAGGTTTAAGATCAAGTTTCATCTCAAACTAAACTCTGGAATTTTTTAAGTAAAAATTGAGTTTGTTGATTTCTTGAAATACAGGGTCTTGAGGTCATCGAAGCTCATTATTTGTTTGGAGCAGAGTATGACGATATAGAGATTGTGATTCATCCTCAGAGTATCATACACTCCATGATTGAAACACAGGTCTTGCTCTGCACAAACAAAATCTACTGCAGTTTTTTTGTCTTGCAGTTTTAACATAAACATAATTGTTTTGTTTGGTAGGATTCATCTGTGATTGCTCAATTGGGGTGGCCTGATATGCGCATACCGATCCTCTACACAATGTCATGGCCCGATAGGGTTCCTTGTTCTGAAGTCACTTGGCCAAGACTTGACCTTTGCAAGTAAGCAAAGCCATACATAAATATCGAGTCTTAAGCTAAGCTTAGTTGAAGATTTTAATCAACCTCTTGGCAGACTCGGTTCGATGACTTTCAAGAAACCAGACAATGTGAAATATCCGTCAATGGATCTTGCTTATGCTGCTGGACGAGCTGGAGGCACCATGACTGGAGTTCTCAGCGCAGCTAACGAGAAAGCAGTCGAAATGTTCATCGATGAGAAGTAAGAATTTGTTTTCCTGGTCATCTCCACTTCTTGAAACCAATGACATTGTTTCTCTTTTGGTTTGCAGGATAAGCTATTTGGATATCTTCAAGGTGGTGGAGTTAACATGCGATAAACATCGAAACGAGTTGGTAACATCGCCATCTCTCGAAGAGATTGTTCATTATGACTTGTGGGCCCGTGAATACGCTGCGAATCTGCAGCTTTCTTCTGGTGCGAGGCCAGTCAATGCCTGATCAATAGTTGCTGGAATGGAAAAAGATTAGCCAAGTGATTAAAGAATGTTGGAACAAGATTGGCTGTAATTTATCTGTGAACCGGAACAAGCCAAATCATGTAAAACCTTAATTAACCAATAAAACCGAGTTCAGTTATACTCCATTTTTCAATTTTTTTGTTCCCGAGGCTCAAAGTTACTCTCTACGGCGACATTATAGGGCTGGTCACAGTTAATTGACATTTGCTCACAGTTAATTGATATTTGCTCAATACCCGTTAGTTGCTCCGTATTTGTCCCGCCAAAACAGTTAACCGCCTTGATCAAGGCAAATATCAAGTCGGTTTTTCAAATTATTTGCAAGTACAAGGCAAGTATCAAATCTTTAAAAAAAACTCAATACCCGCCTTGCACAAATACTTGATATTTATAATATTTTTTTCACATCAAGAAAAATATAATAGAAAAATAAAGATTTTGCTTTTAAATAAAAAAATTAATCTCATTGGTTACCAACAGTAAGCTTTTTAAAAACTTAGGTTACAATTATTAAGATTTTTAATGGGCTTTTAGCCCAAAATTGTAAAAAATTTATTTCTATTTTTATGTTTTTAAGGATATCAAGGCGGGGCAAATACTTGCAAGTAACAAAAATATGAACAAGTATTTGAAGTAGCAAGTACTTGCTGCATGAGGGGCAAGTAACAAGTCGGATTTTTGAAAATTTGTACAAGGCGGGTCAAGTCGCAAATACTCCAAAAATAGCAAATACTTGCCCCGTGCCCACCCCGAGCGACATATATGAGCTAATAAGTTTAATTTTACTATAACATGGAATACTCTCTCTGTTCCAGAATATAGGATGTTGTATAATTTTTTCTACGAACCATTAAATAAAAGTAATTGAATTCTTGAAACTCTATTGGTTAATATTTATTAAAAAGTAGTTTGATTTAAAAAATGAATTATTGTTTTTTAATTTGTGTAAAAAGTCTAAAAAATCTTATATTCTAGAACGGAGGGAGTAATCACGATCGTAACGAGAAATGCACTCTTTTTAACCTACTCCCACCGTCAAAATCATTAGGAACAATTTTAACTTGCAAGTCATATGAAACATCTTGATTCTTGACAGTAGATTCATAATAATTGTTTGGTAAAAAGATTTCTATCAAATAAAAATGTTTATTTTGTCGGCTCATTATTTTGCAATGATGATGTTTATATATATAAACAATTGGCCTGTTTATGAACAAAAGCTTGTAAGTTATCATTAATCGTAACTTGCAAGTCATTCTTTTCATAATCCATTCTTCTTAATTATCATTCGTGTTATCAGTTTATCTGAGGCTATTCCTATCAGACACATGTACAGCTTGTAGTATACTTGAGATTGTATTTCGATTATATATTAAGCAAATAGAGTTGTTATATTTGGATTATATACTAAGCAACTAGGGTTGTACCCGCGCCCTGCACGGAGTGATATTTTCTGAATTGGTTTTTCTATTAAAAGTGTTTATTTACATTAGACAAAATCTTGAGTGATACAGATTATTTTTCTTGGTTTGATTATTTTCATCGTTTGAATTTAACATTTAATTTCATAATAGTTTATCCCTTACAAAATATTCACAAATTTTGATTGTGGATTTCTGAACCCGCATATATATCAAATTTTATATTATGATAAATATAAAATATCATATATATTTTATATTTTTCATCAATTTTATATAATTAAAATAATTTAACTTATATGATAAGTTTTAATATTTTATTATGTTTAAAATTCTGATCAAACTAACATATTAAAAATATATATATGATTTAACTATTCAGTTCAATTAAGAACTAAATTAAATCAAATAAAAAAACTTTATTGTTTGAAACCTATTAAATCAGTTTTCCTACTCATGATTGATCATTATTTGGATCTTTTTTTATAATACATTTGTGAACTATTATTCCAAAATATATTCGATGTGAGACTTTTAACAATTTTAGAGATTTGTTTCATTTTAAAAAATTCAAACTATAGGATATGCAGAAAAAACTAGTTTTGTTTTATTATATATTATGATGTATTGATATATTTTATTTTTAAAAAGTAAAGTTAAACAAATTGAAATGTAAGGAGAATAAACTGATTTTTATACAATTAATAAATATAATTAAAATAAAATCTTTCATATTTTACTGATTGATTGACTAATAAATTTTGTCACAACCAAATAAGGAAATAGGATAAATTTGTTTTTAATTAATATTAAATTTTTCATTTTCTAACCAAATATGAATGACATATAATGTAAATTTTCTAGTAAACTTTGGCCTAATTGAAAAATGTTTTGAAGATGAACATGATGTTGACACATCAGCATTGTAGAGATGTAAATAATACATGAACTAAAGGTTATTTATTATAAAGTATTCTCTTTTAATATATAAGGGATCAGAATTAATTGTTATATTTCGATTATATACAAATTTATATTTCCTACTTTTGGCTTATTACCTTTTTCACAAATGTATATCGTATATTCTTCAATACATAAATGTAAATCCACTGAACACATTTTAAACCTTGACACCAAAGAGCAACTTCAAAATCGACGATTACTACATTTGATAATATTAATATTCTAAATACACTTTTGGATGACTCAAGTCACTCAATCAATAGTGTGAACACTTATCCCTTTGTTGAAACTTGAACAAGATCTCAAGGCAAACCAAACATTCCTACGATATCCACCTAAAATCTCTAAATCCTAATTAACAAATGCACATCTTCATTTGTAAAAAGGTGCATGCGATTCCACACGTTAATGTTTAACACGTCATAGGACCACACACTTTTTCGTGTCTAAATTAAAGAAACATTCAACACTTATCCAAGTTTCGAATTTATTATACACTTACATATTATCACTTAATTAGATAATTGGGAGATCGTGTGGACACTTGAATTTGCCAAATCATATTATTAGGTGAAACAATTCAACATTACGAATGAGGAAGAATAAACAAGATGCTAAGTGTTCACAATAAAAATGAATAATACCATTATGTCTCCATTCCAATAATCAATCAGTCCTCTAGAACTTATATCTATCCAAAACCGACACATTGAGGTTCTAATTAAAAATTATGGGAAAATTACTAAAATAGCAGAAATTTGTATGTTTATTACTAGATTGACACAAATCATTTTAAAATTACTAATTTGATGACAGATTTTTCATTTATATGACAGATTTACTTATAACGAAACAACAGATTTATTTTTTACCACAGTTTTGTTTACTATGCCAGACTTATTTGTCAGATTTATTGCTACTGATACAACAGAGTTATTTATGTCTGCCAGACTTAAATTACGGTGACAGACTTTCTTTACTTATTTGGTTAATCTCCCGCAGATTTCTGAAAATATAAAGTGACAGATTATTTTTTTAAGTGTTAATGACGACAGACTTATGGTATATGTAATATAAATCTGTCACCACAATGAGTTTTTTACATAGTGACAGACTTTCTTTACATGGTGACAGTTTTATTTTTTGAAACTAAACCCTAAACCCTAAACCCTAAACCCATNTCTAAACCCTAAACCCATAATTTAAACCCTAAACCCAAAAATCTAAACTCTAAACCTAAAAAATAAACCCTAAATCGAAAATCTAAACTCTAAACCCAAAAACTAAATCCTAAACCCAAAAACACTAAACCCACAATATAAACCCTAAACACAAAATCTTAACCCTAAACCCAAATCTAAGTCCTAAACCCAAAAAACTAAACCCTAAACCTAAAAATATAAATCTTAAATCCAATATCTAAATCCTAACCCAAAAACCTAATTCAAAAATTTAAACCCTAAATTAGAGTTAGTTTAGTAAATAATATTTATCAGAAGCTAGTTTAGTTATTTACAGATAAATTAGTGGTAATCTGAATAATTTCTCAAAAATTATTAAAAAAATATTCACTTTCATGACAACACTCAAGATTTTCCCGGAAACAAAAAGAAAAAGTTTGAGAGAGAAAATAAAAATAAAAAGGGTAAAAACTAAAAAGAAGAAGAGAGACAGAAAAAAAAAAAAAAAAAGTTGGAAAAAGAAAGAAACCGAAGCCCACTCAAAGTCCGCGTCTTCGATTTTTGTTTGTCTATCACGAGAGCCACGTCACCTTCAAAATGGACGTAAATGACGACTTAGCCCGTTCACATTTTTCAATATCCCAATCATATCCTTTCTATACGGCACAAACGACTGTCGTTTTGCCTCTTCGCTTTCCTTTTCCTCTTCGCCGGCTTCCTTGGACGGTGGTTTTTCCTCCTCTCTTTTCTCCGAGATAGCCTCGTCGCTTTTGTTTACCGGCGCCGGAAACACGAGCTTCTCGTTCCCTTCGCTGCTGCTTCTCGCATACAGCAGATTCCGGAGCTTCCATCGTTTAGAGAAACCAGCGGAATTGCTTTTGATTTTGTTCTGCGACGGAGAAGACGAGAGTCCTTTGAGATCATCATCTCCGGAAACTCCACCGCTATTCGATTGTTTTGGTGTCCATACACAGTAAATCTCCGGAGGAACACCGATAAGATCAGCCTCCGAACATGAATTCGACGTCGGATCTCGGTCCTCGCTCATCAGTTTTCTCAGCGCAGGTCGATGACGTCTGGGAAGAGTATTCTTCGGCGGAGACGGTGTCGTTTGAGATTCTCCGGCCTTGCCATCAACCGGAGCATTTCTAATTCCAACACCGTACGGATTCAGCGGACGGATCTGACCGTTGCTGAAAATCTGGTCGGCGGTAGCTATGGGGTGAGAACACCTGCGGCTGGGACAGTCGAAGGCGAACTCGAAATCATCGTCTTCGCGGTGGGAGTCGGATTGTGGCTCCTGATCTCTGAATTCCTCGACGACTCGGGCTGCGATGGCGGCGAGGTCTACGGCGGAGGAAAAACGGTCGAAACTCGGAGAGTTAGAGGAAAAGGAGAGTAACCGACTCGTCTGCATTTGAGAGAAAGTTGTTGCAGAGTTTTCTGAAACGTTTGAGAGAGAGAGAGAGATGGTACGCTTTGAAAATTGGGTCCCGTCTAGTATATATATATACGGGAAAATATTTGTATTTCCATTAGCGGAGAAAAAACAAATGCAAATGATGATTACATTAGGAAGATTTCATTGTTATTTAACCAGGAGCCAAAAATCAAAGATATTAACTATCGTGAACTAACAAGGAGCGTAATGAACATACACCACTAACGACGTCACATAAAATAAATCAACCACAAAACGCTTGAACAAATCTCCTTTTTTGACAAGTAAATATAAGATAAGTCTAGACTTTTTAAAAACGATATCGGTCAAGAGCCTCAAGAATATGTCTCCTGGTATTTATAAGAAAATAACATGAAAAAACGTTATACTTATCTTCTTCGATGTCATGTTTTATCACCATCAAATCACGAGGTGATAAACTTATCTATCCAGTTATTTTTCTTTCTATATATACTGGATATTCAAATGTTAATGATGTCATAGAAATGACGTATGTTAGGGAGGTCTGAATAGAATTAAATGACAAATGTATAGTACTACTACTATTATCCGTCGATTCCATGTAGTGATGATTGATGAACTTAGTGAATGGTGACAAGTCAAGGGAATAAATCTACTGTCCTAGAATTGAAAAAATAGATAATAGTTTCACATAATTTTGTTTCCAGCCAGCTACATCTTCTTAACCTTATATGATGCATTTATAAGAAGTCTTTGTAAATAAATACCAGGTTGTGATACTGACAATATCTCCCTTCTTTTTATTATTTTGGATTTTGAATCGCTTAAGAAAAAAAAAAAACATCTTTTAGGATGTCTATAATATATTTTCTCTATGTCAAATAGGATTTATGTTTCAGATTTCATCTTTTGATTGATGTTTAAAAGATGATATTTATGAGAGTTTTTGTTTGTCAACGGATATATAGATATACTAGTATTACCACCCGTGCATACGCACGGGACAATTTTGATTTTTATATACTTTTTTAAACTAAATATTTTGTTATATAGAAAATACATATCATTCTCAAAAAGTACATAAGAGTATAAAGAAATATGTTTAAAATAAAAGACAATAGCAGAAAAGTCCCAATTTTTTTGAAAACTCTCAGCTTCGTTATTCTGTCACGTTAATTTTTATTCAATTTCTTCTCTGGCGTTTTCCAACTCTATTACTTCTGTGTTTATCAATTTTTTCTTGCTTCCTCATTCCCATTTCGATTTCATTTTTTATACAGTTTCCACAAGCTTTCGCTCCGGATATATACTATCACATATAAATAAATAAAAATATTATTTTAATTGGATTTTTATTCAGCTAGAGCTTACAGTTTTCGGTTTACAAAACCAACTCTTTTTTTTTGTGTTTGTAAAATTTCACGATGAAAATGTGTTTTCAATACTTTGAAAGAAAATATGTGCCCCTCTTCTCTTGGAGTTTCAAAAGTCTTGTCCATTGTTTATGTTAGCAACACTTGGAAGGAGCAAAACTCGGCGGTGCTACTATGACATTCATGCTGTCCAATAATCTTCACTTTTGTACAAAAGGTACTTTTAATCCTTGTCTCATATTGCTTTAATTTGTGTCTCTCGTTAAAGGAACTTACACAAGTTCACAGGATTCTAATCTTTGATGTTCAAATATATATAAATGATTCCTTCGTGAACATGATAATCTACAGCCAATTTTGTCTTCAAAGTTTTTTTTTTTCCGTTATACTTTTATGTTTTCACTTCTTATAGACTCTTAGGTTCATCATCGTCGCACTTTTCAATAAGTTTGTGCTTCAATTATTTTTTTTTTGCATATAACTGATTTTTTTCTCTGTAAGGAGTTTAAATTCTGTTTGCAGGAGGACAACATACTCGTTATCTCTCACATGTCTATTACAATATACTGCTCTATTTCTCCTTCGTTCTCTGTATTAGGTACTTCGCATTCCTTGATCTTGGTCATTGAATCTTGTTGGTGCGACAACAATTCTCTTTAATTTCTTTTCTTGTCAGTGATATGAAAACCGAAAGATAAAAAAGGAATCATTGTTTTTGGTTTACAAAAGAGAAAGAGAAGTAAAATAAAGCTTGTCGTTATATACATATAATGGATGTGATGTAACATTTGCAAGTGATAAGAGTTATTATTCATGTAAAATAGGAAGAAGTGTTTAGTGGATGAGAAAGTGTAACCGTGGATACAGTTTTGAAAGGAAGTGAGAGTTATGGATGGATTATAAAATCTGCAACGACTTGATATCTTTTATATATAAAAACTTAGTCTCTTGGGAAGCTTTAAATTATAAAAAGCGTTTGAACCTCTTTTTCTAAGTATATTAACATTTATAGGTTAAGTAGATTTATAGGTGTCATTGATTAGTCGTCCACATAAAAGATAGATGTTGCTGAAAGGAACTTACACATGAAAGTTGTTAAAAAAAAATATATATATACTTGAAATATACAAAGATGGAAAGAAATTTACAGAGAAAT
>OVBJ01002048.1:2768-21152 GCA_900406535.1 Noccaea bulbosa
TTTTTTTCTATTTTTTTTTTTTTTTTGTATAATGGGTATTTAACTACAAAAAGAAATATATAAATAATGGAGGTTAGTGAAATTTTTGTTAACGTTTCAGTACTGTTCTTATAAGTGATGATATATATATCTTTTGATGTGGTTAAGACATGATATGATCATGGTGGAAAAATGTATTTTAGTACTGAAACATGTTAAACAGTATGTATATTGATACAAGCTGTCCGTGGTTTTATGTCGACTAATACCAAATGTTTGGGTGGGTGTAAAACATTATCTCTAACCGGCCATTATCTACGATCCTTCTCAATGGTCTACAAATCAAATTTATTACAAGAGAATATGTAGAGTAGCACATAAACTGCTTTATGCCTTTATCCCCCCTATGAATTGAACAAGATACATACAACTCATTAACAAATTGATCGTTTGGTGGAAAACTCTTTGGTTATTTACAAAAATTCAAGTAATATATTTTGCAAAATAAACCCTTTGAAGTTTGAATAAGCGAAATGAAGTTTAGGAATAGAAACTTTCCAAAAATGTAAACAAGAAATTTGAATATTGAGTTTTCCTTTTTAAAACCGAATTGTTTTTTAATTAGGGTAAATCCACAAGACATGACGCATCTCTCAATTCCTGTTTAATTTCCGTACTTGGCTTATATCTCTGCAGAATTAACCAACAGAAGAGAAATTGAAGAACCGTTGGAAAATTTCTTCGAAGCGATAAACTTCCGATCCATGTCGAGAGAGAGGACGAGACGTGAATTGCCTCCCGTTCAAGAGGTACTTTTACTTTGGATCTGTTTTCCTTTCTTCCGAATTCTTCTCAGATTTGTCCAATTTCACTCGGATTCTCTGTATTCGATTACCTTCCGACTCTTACCCTCAGCAGTTGGTGAGGGGGATGATGATGACATGGATCCTTGAATTTGATGTTCCTTTTTAAAATTCTTATATAGCATATTGATAAATTGCGGAAAGTGGTAGAGGAAGGCAATTACTATGGAGCGTTGCAGATGTATAAATCTATCAGTGCAAGGTTCGTAGCTCTTCTTTAGCTCGATTCCTTGATAACCCAATGATCCCTTTTTGCTTATTACTTGGTTTTGCATTGACCTTTTGGGATTCTGGTATTTGTATTTTCATGGTGGAGCTGTTAGGAATTGGTAGATCGTTTGTTCCTCTGATTTGGTGAATGTATTGATAACACATTAGCCTCTTGGTCGCAGATATGTTACAGCTCAGAGATTCTCTGAAGCTCTTGATATCCTCTTTTCAGGGGCATGCCTTGAACTAGAGCACGGCCTGGTTTGTTCGCCTTCCCTCTTTTGTTATTACATTTCTATAGTTTATATAGATATATATACAGTACTCAGAACCTGGAATGGCATGTAATCATCAATCACAAAGTTTAGAAAGGCAAAATCTTTATTATATCATCTTTCAGTTTTGTAGAGGTAATTTCTTACTGAAACGATAAATCCTCAGGTGAATTGTGGGGCGGACCTTTCTCTTTTGTTTGTGGACACACTAGTTAAAGCCAAGTCACCTTGCAATGACGAAACTCTTGGTTAGTCCAGACCATGTTTGTTTAATTGCTAGAACCCATCGTTCTACTTGTTTTGTTTTGGTTATACTGAAGTATTTGTGTCAGATCGTATCAGGTCTTTGTACAAATTGTTCCCTCGTGTTCCTGTACCACCTCATTTGGTAGATGTGAGCGACGATGAAGATGTCCAAAATCTTCAGGAGTCTCTTGGGGAAGCCAGATCACGAGTTGAAAACTTGACTTCCTTCTTGAGAGCTGCTATAAAGTAAGACATAGCACATGTGCTATTTCTCTTTTTCAGCTGCTATTCTCCATTATTTTGTTGTTGTATGAACATGTATCAAACATTGTAAATGTTAGATAGAGGTAGTTATTTCAGAGTACTGCTTTTGTCTTTGTTTTAGATGGTCTGCAGAGTTTGGAGGCCCAAGTACTGGATATCCTGAGTTGCATGCGATGCTGGCTGATTATCTCTACACCGAGTGTCCTGAACTTGTAATCCTCTTGTACCCATTTTGGTTATAAAGTCTTACATTTCATTTATTTCCGTTTGCTGATTTTTTAAATCTATCTGGCAGGACATGGTCCGGATATCACGACATTTTGTTAGAGCTGAGGACCCCGAGAAGTTTGCGTCTATGCTGATCAACTTTATGGGAAGGGTCAGTCTCATTGTTTCAAATCGTCTCCTCTCTTTAAAGTGTAGAAAAACATTTTCACTGGGATAGAAATTCAAGAAATGTCTGGATCTCAATTCAAGAAATGTTTTCTTACTTGAATGCTACTTTGTAGTGTTATCCTGGTGAAGATGATCTCGCGATTGCACGAGCAGTTCTCATGTAAGTCCATGCTTTATATCTGGATAGAGAGATAGCAGAGTTTGAGGGGGAACTGATGAGAGTGGATTGTCTATTTTGCATGTTAGGTACTTATCTATGGGTAACATGAAAGATGCAAATTTCATGATGGATGAGATTAAGAGACAAGCCGAGACCAAAAACCCCGAGCTTTCAGAATCAGAACTTATCCAGTTTATCTCATATCTTCTGGATACGTTAGTTTCCCGCTTAGATTCTTCTTCCTTTTAGTCTTCTCTGCTCCTTTGTGTTACATAAAGAACTTTGATATTCGATACAGGTTGCAGAGGGATGCATTGCCTCTGTTCAATATGCTAAGAGTAAAGTTTAAGTCATGCATAGATAGAGAACCGTTGCTTCACGAGGTATACATCTGCGTTTGATCGTTGTTCATTCGGTATGTTTCTCTCTTTCGCTGCTGATTAAAATCAGGAAATTGTATTGTATTGTGAAGTTGCTGGACGAGATTGCAGAGAGGTTTTACGGGGTGCAGCGTAAGAATCCTTTGCAAGGAATGTTTGGAGACATCTTCAAGGTTAAATAAAAGCATATACAGTATCTGTGATCGTCATATATGTCATATCTTGAAGTTACAATGCTTAAACCATCGAAACTCTCTCTGTTCTGTGTAGATGATGGGCTGAAGAAGGAGATAGAAGAGGCAAGAATACTCGTTTTAATTTTCCCATTTTGATTTGTATTTGGCAATGCTCTAATAATGAAGAATTCTCCGAGTCATAAGTTATTTCTCTTTTCCTCAAGTGGTCAAGAGTTTCGTTCCGTGTAACATTCTACATTTGTCTGTCTTTATTACATTTTTCAAGATAAATGACAAAAATAAACTTCCAAGTTTTGATGTAAATAATGTTTGTGCAAGTGTCTCTTCAACGTTTTATCGTCTCAAAACTTCCGTGGGTTCGATACCATGAAATGACTAGGTCAGGCCAATTCTTTCTTTTTCTTAAAAGAGACGGTTGTCGGTTGATAAGTTTGTCAAGACACTTTGTGTTGAGGAAGACTAGTAAATCTGAAAGTGCGAAAATTTATGTAGATTCAAAGCCTCTCGTCGTATTAAAGTCTTTGTACTTGTACTATTTAAGACACAAAACGTGAGAGTTGTGAATCCACAAAACGAAAATGAAGTGTTACAGAACCATTAAGAATCTCGGACAACAGTTGAAGAAGAGAAACAAGTACAGAGTCTTGACATGGTTGTGGCTTTAAGCAAGTTAGACTGTGCTGCGTCAAGCAATGCGTCAGCTTCAAGGGCTTTCTCGAAACATAATTTAGCTTCTTCCCACCTACGTTCAACCACAAACACGAGCCCAAGGTTGTTGTACGCAGGTGCATAGCCTGGCTTGAGATCCAGCGCCTTGGAGAACATTGCTTTGGAGAGGTCGTACTGTTTTTTCTGTCTATACAGGTTCCCGAGGTTAGAGAATGTCACGTGAGCTTGATCCTCTGTTGACACTGCCAAGGCTCGCTTGTAAACTTCCTCGGCTTCTGATTGTTCGTCTGATAACTGCAGCGAGATACCTAAAAGGCAACACATGAACTTTCCATAAGAGCAATGCAACATGAAACCGTCAATTTTCTTCTCAAGCTTAGAGCAATCAGATTTAAAGAGAGACTTACCGAGATTTGACCACGCGTAGCTACATTCTCTAGAACGACCAACTGCTGCCTTGAGGTATTTTTGGGAGAGCTTAAACTGTTGAGAACAGAGACTATGAAGACCAAGCTGATGCCACCGGACAGCATCTTCAGGATCCTCTGTTACTGCCTACGGTGAATAGAAAGACAATAATGATATCAAGAGTTTTTTCTTCTCATTAGCTATGTGTCTTTACCATTGACCAAACCAGAAGAATTGCCAATCCATCAATTAATGACATCAGTCTCTCTTCAATTTTCCTCCTAGTCTAGCAAATTATGTATATGCATGTATCTAACACAGAAACGGCATACCTGCTTTAAGCTGTACACAGCACGCTCTTCCATCTCCGTCAATTCATTTTGGTCAGAAACAAAAGCAGCTGCAATTTCATGCTGTGCCTTGTGAGCCATGGCAAGCCCTGCCCATGCAATGGGAGTGTCAATTGGAACATAATCTCCTTCTCTTATCACTGAAGCCATCTCGTTGCCAGCCCATGAAAGCTGGTCGCTTGCATCCTGAGACCTTTCAGCATCTTTGATTCGTTGAACAGCAACAGCAAATCTAGTAGCCATACAGTTGGGATCAAGTTTAGCTGCCTGAAGATAAAACAGGTTAATTATGTCAGCCGTGACCAAGACTGCAGTTTAAACTAGAGAGTTTACAGCCAGAGATATTATTATCACACAACATGGACACACAAAAACAAGCAGAATGTTCGCTAAACACGAGAATATTCAAACCAATGTTATTTTCTTGTTCATCATATAGAGGTTGATATGACCTAACCCGTTCAGGGTAACAGAGTCTACCCCCAATCCTCCCAACTTAACATACGAATAATAGTAGGGTATGTAGGATTTTTGGTACTTCTTTTGCATTACTTTCTCCGAGTACCAAATATGCCTCGAGAAAAAGTGAAAAGGAAATCAAGTAAAGGAATTCCCTTTGTCTAAGATAAGGAAAACAATGAACAACCTCAAAACAAAGAAGTGAGCACCTTCTCCAAACATTTGCTAGAGCTTCGGTGATCACCCATCATATCATATGAATTAGCAAGATTCACCCACGCATGAGCAGACTTTGGATCTGATCGTAGTGCAGCCAAGATACATTCCTTTGCAACATTCATAGGTACCTTCTGGTCTTCATAAGCACCAGCACCACCATTAGCCCCGGCACCTGACATCAATTGGAAACGCCTTCACAGGTTACAATTGAAAATGCGATTTGCATAGATACATTCCCCGCTACTTTTGCATGTGTAATTTTCTTAAGCAGGTTCAGAGGATGAAACAATTTAGAGGTTCTTTGATAAGAAACAAACCAGCGACAGTTGAACTGTGTTTGCAAAGAAGTTCAGCAGCATAATTTATCAAAGCGGCAGGATGATTATGGTCTTTCAGTACCAAATCTTGAAAACATTTTGCTGAAAGCTCCAAATCTCCGCTGGAAGACTTGTTAATTAGAGAGAACTATCACGATAATAGTTAGACAACTGAGAGGAAGAAAACTCCTTACCTCTGAAGATAAGCAACTCCAAGGTTTGTAAGGCAATCATAGTTGTCAGGAACAAGAGCCAGCAAAGATGACAAGACCGATACTGCACTCTACAAATAAAACAAAGGAGAACTATATCAAAGCAGAACTATATCACAAAAGGAATCACATTGGTAATCTGAAACATAAACATGGTGAAGAATTTTACCATCAAACAACCAGCTTTGAGAAGCATTAAGCCAAGGGTATTCCACACGGCCGCCTGTCTAACATCTAACTTCATAGAATCCTTTAATTTTGAAAGAACTTCTTCAAGATCTTCTCCCTCAAGCTCTTTAACAGAGTCATTATCCGCAAAACCATCCAAAAGAAGACACTGCTATGATTTTTAGTGTGCAATGTTAGATCATTCGAGTGAATTCTCAGTAATATTAGGAGCTCACGAATACAAGACTTCAATGTGAGATTCAGACACAACGAGCATCACCTGTCCATGGTGAATTTGAACTAACAAGAGAAGTTCTGGCCGAGCAATTTCTGGCTCACAACCCAGTAAGATTTCTTCAGCCTTCTCATATTCTGGTATTGCCTAAAAACTTATAGCAGTTAAACTCAATAATAATTATTATTTTAAGACATAACAGAGTAGCCTCAGCTCAACCCTACCTTTTGAGATTGGCCCAATCGTTGGAACATTAAACCAAGAATAAAATGGGCATGAGCATTTTTGGGCATCTTCCTTGCAACATGAATCAAACCCTAATAAACCAAAAAGTGTTAACAGAATAAATTAAGGGAATCCTGAATCATCATCATGAAACATTAGACTAATAATCAGCTGGGATGAGCATTATGAAATTAAGAGCACCATCATCATCATTCTTTCTTCACATTTTCAATGTTCTGGGGAACTTTATGAAAGCCTAGTCTCATCTAAGTGCTAAATGTTGGTTGCCTCAATATTACTTTAACGACCAGCTTATTTCTGGAAGAAACTGAAGGAACTTATTTGCGTAACAAAAACCATGTTCAATTCAAAACAATACTAAGACTATTTTGATTCTGAAGAACAACCAAGCACACTTAGGACCACGCTATGAGTCAACAAACTCACCATTTTGAGGTTACTGATTTTTTCTTCCCGAGATGCAGGGACCCCTTGATTAGCCTGATCACCATCTGCATCAACTCCACAATCAGAGGAAGCCTCTATCTTACTTCTCGAGCGACATTTCCCCACCTTACTGATCTTTTTGGCTTCTAGTTCCTCTGGCTCCACCTCCTTGCATGTTACCGGACCTCCATCTTGATGACTTTCCTCGTTAATCAACCTACAAACACACAAAATTTATTCATCCGTGGTAAACCCTTTTGGGCATATGAATCAACCTAAGAGCAAAGGCTGTAGGATCAAATGCAAAAACTGAAACTTTGGCAAGCAAAATTAGGCCCTGGATTCAAATCAATTACTCCAGAAGATAAGTTTCTAGACCAGGAAGGTACTTATAAAAGTCCAAATTTCCAGCTTCTTTTCAGTTTTCAACTCGTGGACCATTTCACTCACAGTCATAGACTGCAACAACTTCTCCAAATGTCTAGCTCAGTCCGATTTGACTTGATTGTATAGGAAGTCAAGAACCATGAAGACTTAAATCATTTTAGACTTGTTTTCTCCCGAACAGTAAAAAAAAAAAAAAAAAAAAAAAAATCCNAGCAAAAGAAAGGAAGTGGAGAGCAACAGGAAGAAATACGTTTAGCCGAGCACTACTCTGTAGGAGAAGAAATGGATACCTAGCGACTGGAGGACTAGGGATTTGAATCGAAGAGTCGAGATCGTCAGTCTCAGGAGGGTTGAAATTGAGGTCAGCTAAGATTACAAGCTTTGGAGGTCGAGCAGGCCTGTCTATTGCGGCGGCGGAAGAAGATGAAGGAGAGTCAACAGTCATCGGTTCGTATTTGACGGCGATCGTCTCCGGCCGGTCCATTGATATTCTGATTGCGCCGGGAAGTAAGGTGATGAGAAAAACAATAAAATAAACGGACGACAAAAATTACTTAACGAGGTTGTTTGGCAACAAGGATTAAATTGTCCATGAATCATGATGAAGTCTACATTTAAGTCTTTTCGAGCTAAATTCGAAAATTCACACTTACTTAATTTGGTTTTCTTTTTGTTTTGTTTTTTTTTTTAATTCCGGTAAAAATCCCAAATGGGTAATGCGCACAAGATGTTCGACACAATTCCTCAATTGGGTCTCGCGTGTCTCTCACGCGATAAAAGCCAGCTTCTTCAGTTCCTTTCTGTTATCTTCTTTTATTTTCCCGCGTCAACTCTTACAAATTTCTCTCTGAAGCAAAAGAAAGAAAAACAAACCCTAGAGAGCAAGAAAGCGAAAGGCAACCTCGAGAATCGCCTGCTATGGCGCCTTCTATCTTGGACGATAAGGTCGGCTTACAACTCTTCTTGAAGGCTAAAGAACTCGTCGCTAGTGGAGAATTCATCAAGGCCTTGGAGATAATTGAAGATTTGATGTTAGTTCACAAGGAAGGCGAGGGCTCATGGCTTCTTCATGCTGAACAAGCTGATTTGTTCATGAAGCTATCGGAAACAGCAGAGGACCCTAACTTAGTATTCGCATACATTTTGGCTTATGTACAATGCTCTTCTCAAGATGTGAAGAAGCTCTCACGAAGTTTTGCACTACGATTTGGCTCTGTGTTTTGTATTACAGGAAATGCGTTCAGAGTTTATCTGTCACTCACACAGAAAACACGAATCCTGTTGCTCAAAAATTCTCGTGAGACCTGGAAGAAGGTAAGAGGGAAGGATTGGAGCGTTTAGTCACAGATGCAGAGCTCATAATCGCTGTTTCCATGAACACTCCTTTGAAAAATGAATCCAACGAGCAAGTCTTTGAACCTCTAAATTCTCTAAGTGCGGCGCGCAACAGATAGATTCAACGAGCACGTCTGGTCGCCTTTCCAAGACTATTGAACGGTAAGTACCTCAAGAGACCCTTTTTGCGTGTTGATAAATTGTTTTCTGGTTTTCTCTGAGCAAAACTTGTTCATACATGTCCAGTGAACCATCTGCCGAGCTTGAACCAGAAGATACTCTTGCAAGAAGGGATCGACTGGAAATTTCATCCAACACTGACATTCAAGACGAAGCTACTAAAGTTGACCGGGGTTGTAAAAGAGCTTCTCACTTAACGAATAATTTGATTGTTTTGTTTTGAAATGCATTAATCTTATTTCTTTCATTCGCCATCTTCAAGATATGCAAAACATGTCTGAACAAGGTTCACTGTCGGGACATTTGGAGCCAGCACTTGGAGAAGCAGTTACCTTTAAAGGACAAGATTCAATACCTAAACTGTCATCTTCTGATTCTGCTCATTCCATATCTCTTTACCTCCTTATTCTCTCTGATAAAGTCACAAAAATACGTGGTATTATTGCAGGCCCTCGTGAACATTAACGTTCTTAAAGAAGATTTAAACCACAATAAGCAACCATTTCATGACAACTTGGGAGAAGCGCTACAAAACTTATTTACTGCTCTTGTGTCATGGGAAATAAAAACAGAGGGAGTTTACAGTGTAATCTTGAGCGACTTACTTTCTTCTCTAGAAGACGTTCTTCCCATGGTTCGTGTGGTATTTTTATATGTTCTTTGTCAATGAGCTTTCTAAAGCTATTCTATCTTGTACTCTTTTCAGTCGAATTATGCTGCTGAGGTGCTTGTAAACATCCTTGAGTCTTGGCATTGCTGGAAAATTTCAGAAAGAGAAAGCCTGGTGACTCGGCTTTTTACGTCGGAGGAAAATGAAAGAATGACTTGTAGAAAATGCTGAAGGAAGTCAAATTATCCAGAGCAGAGTTATTATGGTTTTGTTAAGGCTGCAGATTCAATCAGAGACCTGAAGGTATGTTTCATTAATTTCGCTCTGTCTTTCCTAGAGAAACTGGTACTTCCTCTTAAAAGAATGTTCTGTGCGCAAGTGATACTAACTGATACATATATATATGCAGTGTGCTTTTGGGAATATAAAGTTTGTGGATATCCTTAAGGTGATGCGCATGGAATACAATATGTTATGTGACATTAAAACTGGAGGCTGTGGAAATACAAAACTTTTTTCATGCCCGCCTATCTTCACAATCGGTAAGTTTTGACCCACCATGGTTGTGATCTCATGTACTCATTTCATATGTTATGCTTATAATAAAATAACATTGGTATTTTATGCGCTTGCATCATTAGTTTTAGAATGGGAGAAGAATGCAACTGAAAAACAAATATTTGAAACAGCAAATGCTTTGGAGTGGGAGATAGATATCAGCAGGCTGTACGGAGGATTGGAACCAAACACTAACTACAGGCTTGTGTCAATGGTAAAAAAAAAACAAAACCGAAAACAGTCACAAAAGCTTGTCTCATTGTTCTTTTGTATCTCTTTAACAGTCTCATAATATATGGGACGTGATGCAGGTTGGTTATGGTGAAGAAGAAGAAGAACACATCTGCATAGCTTATGAAAAGAACCGGTGGGTTAATCTCAGACGTGAGTCTTTTGCAGGAGAGGTAATACGAAACTGTCTTCCTCGTGAATTTAGATTAAGAGCAGACATTGTTGATAAGATATGTGTGGTGATTTTCGATAGGTTGTTGGTAACTGGAAGAGTGTGGCTAGATTCTGTGGAGAAAGGAAGGTTCGGCCAGAGATTCTGTTTTATGAAGCTACCCGATCCACCATGGCCTAACAAGTGTATCGATACGGAGAAACCCATCATTGATGTTAAAACACTTGACATGTTCCAGTTCAACAGACGAAGTGTTTCTCTGTTCTTTAGTATGCAATTTTCTGGATGTAAAACACTCGGATAATTTTTATTTTGCCGGTGTCAATCTTCTTATGTAAAGGTGATCAACGAAAGAACGACTTTTACATTGTAATCAAATCCATCAGAAATTACAGCACACTATAAAAGATATCAGTACAAAGACAACACAATACAAGAAAGAAACGAGTGAAAACTATAAGCATCTTTATGTTTATCTACCAACCAAATCCATAACATATATATAAAGAAAGTGAGGAATGTATGGTAAGCTTACACAAGGATAGAAAAAAAAACTGATGGAGAATCAGTCATCATCATCACTCTCACTCACTCCCACTCATCACTGAGTTGCAGAAAACCCAAACTCAGGAAGGATCCAACCATTCTTCATGGCACGATCAACATACAACTCGAACTTCTCTTTCGGGTTTGGTATATCAAGCGACAAGTCATCAAGGGTGTCTTTAACACGACCAAACCCTGAATTATGTTCACTGTATCCTTCTTGTACTGTCTTAGCTTATCGTCTTGAATTGATTCCCCTCCATCTCCATCAGAGATAACCTTAAATGAATCATCAAGCCAGCCTCCAGAGATAGCCTTGGGAACTATCGAATCAATCATTGAGACTCTCCGCAACTCGGCAGAATCCCTTCACCGTTTGACTCGAGCTGATCAGACCTTCTTCAGCAGCTTTGTTCAACAGCTTTAGTATGAGTGACTCAGCTGCCTGGGATTCCATAGCCAGAACCAAAGGTCGTGATGGAAAAACGAGACACCTAACTCTCTGATGCACCTAGAGGCTTCATAAGTGTCTCCGTTTTCTACACATTCCTTCAAGATTTCAGATATCTTTTTCTTTGTTTCTTCCATTGTAGTGTGAGTACTGCTGCCTCCCATTTTCTCTCAACTAGCTCTTTTCTGCCATTGAAATAACCTGAAATCCTTTGGAAGATTCAGGAAGACTCTTCTTAGCTCCTTATCAGCATACAACGCAGAGAGTAACACGGAAGCCATTTCCTTCTCCTTATCGTGCCTGTCCATAGCCATAGAGACAAGCCGCTTGGTGAAGCAAGGATGATATTCACTCGAACCAAGTTCCCTGAGGTCAGAAGCCACAACTTTCACATCTCCAGTGCTAAAGTTTTCCTCAATGATGGAAACTACAGCCATTTTGTAATCATCCAACGGGTCTGATACAGGTGAATCAACATGTCCATCATATGCCTCCTGTTAAATCAGAGTATATCAATCACACACAAGTAAGCACATGAACCAAACTAATAGTAAACAGTAAACTAATAGTTGGGATCATTTTACTCGATACAGGAGTCATCATCTGTGTCAAGAAGCTTTCGCCAAGATTCCTTTCCACCAGCACCATATGCAAATATCATATGCCACATAAGTAAGCCATAATCACATACATACACACCTGATCTCTCTTTTACTGAGAAGTAAAATCTGTAAACTGCTTTCATTCATCACAAAAGGTTTAAAAGTTCTTGACACGGATATGCTTCCCTGAGTGAGTCCTACGCACATGCCTAAAAGGAATCCCAGCTACAGGTCCTTTCCCACCAGTGGGAGACTTTTAGGTTCAAATCAGCAAATCAGCAAACAGATGCCATCTAAAACATTAAGACAAGCAAGAAGATAAGAACTTTACATCCCAAAAAAAAAAAAAAAGGATCTAAGAAACCCAAAGACCTCCACTTCTCACTTTCTCAGATGCATAGACAGTGAATCACGCTCACAAAAGGTGAGTTTTTCCGAGATTCTTAACACCCAGAAAATCGATTTATGAAAATAAACATCCCAAACATGTATGCAGCTAAGGGGAAAAAAAGAATAAGAAAAGGCATAACCTGTGATCGCACGTATGCAGTTGCCTTCTATGCTTGACTGTGCTTGGCTCTCATATAATTTATTTTAAGAGATTATATAATCATTAAGAGCTGATAGTGATAAGAGCATGGAACTTAATTTATGTCGTCATATAATTTAAACGTTATACTGTAAATGGAGTATCAGAAGAAGAAGAAAAAAAGAAATCAAAAAGGCAACAAGCGGAGGACAAAGAAACACGCTATTAACATGTCAAATCTACTATGAGCTTCGATCCCGTAAAGAGTAACACCCGCCTTGTACAACAATATTCCGGCGGCTGCAGCTTTAAGAAAACCGGACACCATCAACGTGGTCGGGCCATAAATCTCCGCGACTCCAATACCGATGCCGATTCCTACAGGTGTTGTGAGACCAAATACTATCGCCATCATTAAACTTTTCTTCAATTCAAACTTTGCCTGCACAATAAAAAAAAAAAAATAAAGGGATAAAGAAAACTTCATTATCAAATTCTCTCTCAGAGAAAAAAGATTACCTGGGAGATGCAACCTCCACGAGCAACTCCTTCGAACAACTGATGGAAGGTTATTGCAGCTGCAAGAGGCTTAATTGTGCCAACATTTTGAGATGCTCCTAAAGATATTCCTATGATCACTGAGTGGACCACAATCCCTAATTTCAACACCTAAAACCCACGAGAAGGAAGAAAGAAAGAAATAAGTTTAAAAAATCAAAGTCGAAGATGTTCCTTGTAATCTAAGAAAAGTTTGGATTTTTGTGTTTACCTGAGTTAGGAGATTCGGTCTAATCTTATTGTGGGAAACAGAGCCATGAGTCCGATCTCCGTTCTGGTTTCTTCTATTCATAAAGGACTTGGATTCAATCATGGTTAGGATCGCAGCAGACATGGCTACAACTGCAGTCGACATCGGGAAATCTCCGATGCAAGAACTTGTGAGGCTCTTTCTGGCATCAGGAAGGATGTAGAGCGCACAGGCGACGCTGATTACGCCGGAACCGAATGGCTTAACGAGAAAGAAGAAAAGTCCATCTACATGGAAGCCAAAGATGGCGAAACAAACACCAAAAACTCCGACAATCAATGTGGCGAAGATAGCTATGATCTTATACTCAAGAGCCGTTGCTGAATTAAACGCAGTAGCAAAGCCAAAGCAGTCGTTTTCTTCCGCCGCCGCCGCCGATACTAGAAGAGGTAGAACAACAATCAAAGCCGAAATCAAGGGTTTATCCATCACGATGGAAGGATTTGGGTTTTGAGCTTTTTTCTTTCTTCTGGTTTTGTGTTTCTATGTGCACGATTAGGGATTCACGCTGCAATCCTCTGCTTCTCCAATTCTGAAAAAAACGTCATCTTCACCGACTCCATGTTTCTCTTAGTTTGCCAATGGGTTGGGCTTGCCGGCCCAAACTCAATTTTATCAACATAAATTTTTCAAACTAGAAATATCCTAAAAATGACTTTAACAACTTTGATATAGACTACATAAGTTTTTTTGGTGGAAACCCCTAAGCCTTGGTTTAACAGAATTAATGCTTCTAACCAGGAGATCTGGGTTTCGAATCCCGGTGAATGCGATTTACTAATAGTTTATGCAATTTAATGCAGGTAAGCTTACAGGAGGTCTACCGAATGGTGTCGTGGAGCTGTCGGTCGTAGAGCCTTTGAAAATAGTAGAATTGTCTTAACAGTTCTCATAATTTGCATTAGATTATTCAGGGCCTGATTGGCGTGAAATCTGTGAGAACTTTTAGGACTTTAACAGTTTTCACAGTCTCATTTTTACCAATCAAACTTTTAAGACTTTAAAATATTTAAAAGTCATGAAAGTATTCCAACAAAAAATCCTTCTTCACGGTGGATTTTTTTAATTTTTTTAAAAGTCACTTTTTGTCACTTTCATTCTCTCTTCTAACATATTTACCTTTTATTTTTTATTTTAATTACTTTTATTCTTTCTTATTTCCCAATAAAAATCAAAATTTACTTTTAATACAAAACTATATTTTATTACAATAAAATTTTGACTAATTAATTATTTATATATTTTTCTTATTATTTTAAGATCTATTTTCTTATACTTTATAGTTAAAAATATTATTGTATTAAAATTTTGATATTTTAAATATATTTTTAATGCTATATAATTAGTTATGATAAATCAGACTTAAAATAAGATATTTGATTAAAAAAAAAATTTGTTAAAATAAAAAAATTAACAAAAATATAATATTTAAAAGTAACAGTCAAAGTCCCTACCGTTTGTATTACCAATCAGACTTTCAAAAGTATTAAAAATAACAGTCACAGTTCTAACAGTCAAATTTTCTACAGCCAAAAGCCAACAGTCACAGCCACCAGTCACAGTACTTACCAATTAGGACCTCAATCAGTGTTAAAAAAAAAAAAAAACTATAATATAAACATGTTTTGTTTGCAGAGAGTAAGCTCATATATGAAAAATAACACATGCTAAATCCATTGCATCAACAAAACAAACCACATCCTTGGCATTAGCAAGCAAAAAACCGTAACAAAAGCAAACTCACATCCCTGGCATTAGCAAGCGATAGACTCCAAATAAAAGTTTTGTTTGTAATCTTATAAGACATATATTCAGTTCAAATGTGAACTCTGGGATGGCTGGCTGTGCTGGCTTGGCCTCCTTGACTAAGACCAGATGGTTGTTTCTTGGTCTCGGAAATTAACATCCTTGCTGGTTACGTCTTCTTGCCATATGCAACTGCTATCGTGAACCTAAACAGTGCAAACAGCAACCATCTCGGTGTTTAGCTCAGCGATGAAATTTTTTCTTACAAGTGATCTTATCTATAACATACAGTACCATTTGATGAGCCACTCAGAATAAACATGTTTCGCCAACGGTCCGACCAGTGAGTGAGTAACAGATTTCAATTTCTGACGGCATGATGAGCCGATCAGTGAGATGAGAAATTGAATTTCCATAAATGTTTGCGGAAATTAAGTCTGCATTTAATGGAGAACATAGCTGCACCTCCAAATTTATGTTTATACAGATGGATGGCTCATCTCCATTAAATGCAGACTTAATTTCCGCAAATATTTATGGCTCAAATGACTTTTGGTGCGTATAAATGACAGTAAAGAACCACACATCTCTTGATATGATTGAACATGATAACCCTTAACAGAATAGAAGTTTCATTGTGAGCTTTTCCACAGAAAGAAGTTTCATTGATTTAAAACATTTTTTTTTTTTACTTTAGATACAATTAAATAAGAATATATATATATTTGAAATTCTTTGTTAGAAAAAAATATATATTATATAAGTTTGAGATTATCTTTCAAAATCTGTAACCATATTTGTTTCAATTTAGATAATTTTTAAAATAACATAAATGAATTTTTAAACAATTTCTAATTTTTTATATCTGAATATTTGAGGCATTTTGGTCATTTAAGATATCAAAAAGTTAGTTTTCAAAGAATTAAAAAAAGAGGTTAGTTTTCAAAATATTTTTAGTTTATGTAATATTTATCCAAATTTATTCTTTTAAAAATGAAAAAAGTGAGATAATAATGATTAGTTGGATAAAATAGTGGTTAATGTAAAATGTGATTTGAAAAAAAATTATAAAGACACAGAAAAAAAGAAATGAGAATTTGAAAAAAGAAAAAACTAATTTTTGTTCATTAATAAAGAGACAAAAATATTTTCTTTACACAAATTTGATCTAAACAACATTTGTGTTTGGGAATATTTGATTTCAACTGGATATTAGCATATCTAAATACTTCTAATTTCCAATGAATTTTAGTAATGAGAATTTCTCATATTTTTTTTAATATTTTTTTTCAAAATAGAAATAGTAGTTTTATGCTTTTTAAATATTATTAATTCAGAATATTTATTAAATCGGTTTAAAATACAGACATGCGCTTTTTATTGTTATTAGGATATTTCCTTAATTATTTTGTTTTATCATTCGAGTTTACAAAATAGAAAAAATATATTTCTTAATAACACAAATAAGGGAGATAACTTTCTATAGAATTATAATGTTTTATTATAATTTTTGCTTTTGTTAATTTTAGGTCATTTTCTTAAATATAAAGTATTGTTATTCATTACTTAAAACTATATTTAGAAATTCTTGGATGAGTTATATTCTGCTTTTGAAGCATTCTTAACCAATGCAAAATATATTATTTATAATTATTGTTTTAAAAATGAAAAAAAAAAGAGAATAATGATTAGTTGGATAAAATAGTGGTTAATGTAAAACGTGATTTGAAAAAAAAAATTATAAAGACAAAGAAGAAAAGAAATGAGGATTTGAAAAAAAAAAAAAAGTAATTTTTGTTCAATAATAAAGAGACGAAAACATTTTCTTTACACAAATTTGATCTAAACAACATTTTTGTATGACAATATTTGATTTCAACCGGATATTATCATATCTAAATACTTTTGTTTTCCAATGAATTTTAGTAATGAGAATTTATCATATTTTTGATTTTTTTTCTTTCAAAATAGAAATAGTAGTTTTATGCTTTTTAAATATTATTATTTCAGAATATTTATTAAATCAATTTAAAATACAGATCCGTGCATAGAGCGGATGAAAGACCTAGTATATATATATACTAGATGATTGCACGCGCCTAATGCGCGTGTGTACGGTAAACTTTAGTGATTTACAGTTAATTATTAGATTAACCTCTTTTCAGAAAATTTATGGATTGTGTTAAATAGTGATAAATCTTTTCTTTTGAAATATTTTCATATTTATTAAGATACCATAAATATTTATTATTAAGTAAATTAATACATTTAGCTTTCTAATAAAAAATGAAATATTCAGATATATTATATTCTTTTATTTTTTATTATTTGCTTATTTCCAATAATTCCAATTTCTGAACCATATCTCAATAATGAAATCTAACTAATGTTTCTTTCTTTCTTTCTTTTTTTTTTTGGACAAAATGTTTCTTTCTAAAAGAAATTTTGTTTATGAATTTAAAACATTCTCTTCGAGTATGCCATCAAGATCATCTCTTGCAGTTAACTTAAAACGAAACAAAAAATATTGAAAAAAAAACAAAATGATCAGTTACTTGGAACAATATACCACAGTAAAACCATAATAACATCTAATATTCTGATTTAGAACGGATGATCAACAATAATTTTTTTTTTTTGTATATCAGTAATATTTATAGACTTATGATGATAAACAAAGGTTGTATTTTCCCTGTTCTCAAGACTTTTTTAACGTATGAAATCACTGAATATAAAGAGAGTAAAGCTCTGATAGTCACCAAAGTAATTACAAAAACCAAAATTGGAATAAAACAAAAATCATAAAAATCATAACGGAATGATTATCCTGCTATCAATCTTCTTGGAGCCAGAATGGAACCCCAAAGGATAGTTACGACTGAAAACACCCGTCTATGGAGCTATGGAGTTGCATTGTATCGATTTCCTAAAAAGAACAGCTTGTGAAAGACGCGGCAAACTGTCTAATATAATCCAGAAATGCAAACTGTCTCATCAATGATATCATGAGAGGCAAAGACCATTAGTACCTCTAGAATACAGAGATCTTGTAGGCTCTGCAAACTCCATATCATTCATAGAAGCTCTGCAATTAACTTGAACTAATACACAATTATAAATTAGCAGGGTTTAAATAATCATACACAGCAAATAAAAGTTAAACAAATAAGCAAATCGTTTTTTATGATCCTCAATGTGAACCAACAGCCAGTATATAGACCGAGCATATCCTTTCGAAATTAGATCTCCACAAAACGAAGCTTTTAATTACATACCTTGAACCTTACTTTTACTGTCGAGACATGAATGCCAGTCAACTTTAATTTCCTTCAAAGGAACACGATCATGTGGCCATCAAAGAAGATCCTAAAATTGATATTACCAACAGACATAAACCTTAAGAAGTATACTCTAGAATTGATTAGAGGATACAAACATATTCTGATATGCAATGTAATTATAGTAAATTCACCGTGGAATCTACAGATTTTCCACCGTGCATTAGAAGAAAAATCATTATTGAATTTTGCTGAGCTTTGTTTTTGAAATA
>OVBJ01002049.1:0-21143 GCA_900406535.1 Noccaea bulbosa
TTTCTACAATAGAGAAAAGGTTTTGGCGTGTTATGAGTATTGTTATTTCTCACAAGAAAACCAGGAGAGTCTGTATTTAAGTGAGGAGATACTGAGAAAAGGTGCAGTAATTTAATTTCGGGGCTACTAATTTCGTTTTGGGTATCTTTTGGTTTCAGGTATGGGAGTATGGCATATATGTCTGTAGGAAAGAAAGAAAACACAGGTTTTCGTGGAGGTGAAAACAGAGTCAATAAACTAGAAGATGGCATTTTTCAGACGCCCATGGTATAAGGGAATTGTATGACGAACAACAGCCATATCAAACCATCATTGTTAGAGGCATCAAACTTCACTTTTCATCTTGACGGCACAGTGGGAGCAGAAGATCAATTAGCTGTACCGTCCATAACATAATATTTTGGAGATAATCGAAGGGCATCTCTCTGAATTAGGAGATTGAAGAAGCTTCTTTGACGTTGGTTAAATAGAATAACAACGCATGGAAGAGGAAAAATTAAGAGATATAAAAGGCGTTTATCGGTGTACGTGGCTTTTGGTAGTATGAAACTTTGAAATATGGTTATCATATTACAATTTCAAAATATGAAATCCAAAAAGAAACAAATAAAATATTTCCTGTCAAACTGAATATAAAAAACGTTACAACACTAAGCAAAAAAAAAAAAAAACAATAACGGAAAAGCCCGCGTATGCGAAAACACTCCATCTAAAGATAATTTGTTTCGCCTAACCATACTTGCAGAAATCGGTTAAGTGTACAGCTTCTGTGTAGGAAACCAAGATCAATACTGCAAATCCTCATGCACAACAAGATTAATACTACAAATTATCATAAATTCTTCGTTGTACAGTTCTCTTCTACTCATTGTAAGTTTCTCTTGAGTGTTTTTTCCACAAAACCCGTATTACTTTACGTAAATAGGAGACAAATACGAATATCTAAGTTGTTTCGATTTCTTAAGTTTGACTTACAACAAGGCATAAAATGTGTATTAAGATGAGTGTGTGTAAGAGTGGAAAAAAGCTTCAAACTTTATTTAGCAGGAGTCAGCTTGGTTCTAATAAATTATAGACAAAGTTTGGTAGATCATATTAATTTCAGTGTGTGATGTGAAGTTTTAGTTCCTCAACATAATGTATTAGAGCTTTATCAAAAAAAACATGATGTATTAGAGAGGAGATACATACAAAAATAAAACTTAGTACCGTTTATTGTTCTAAATTTATAATCCTAAACTATTATGAGAATTATACACATCTGTCTGCTTTCACTAACAAAAATAATAGTTTATACTTTATATTTACAATTTTAGTATTTTACTTTTATAATATTACAGGTAAAATCTTATGCGTCAAAAAAACCTATAAATAAATTATTTACCCTAAATATTTATCTATATCTATGTCTGAAACCAATAAATACTACAAATAATACACTTTTAAGATAAAATAATAAGTATTCACTCTAATAAATATTATTTTCGTCTTCACAACAAAATTGATGAAAATATTTATATTTTACTAGTAAGTGGCGCGGGATATCCTCTAGTACTAGTAAGTGGCTTAAGATATAATGATATTTAATTCCCAAATATTTTATTGTGTCTTAGCAAGCACTGGAGCCTTGCTATAATATGCATTCCCGAGATAGTCAGTAAGGCGGGTATCCCTTTCTCCATTTTGATTTAGTGCCAGAAAACCACAATTCTGACTTGATTCGTAAATATCTAGAAAAGGCAAAAACCTATGTTTCATTTGTTTTCTCTCCATTACCATGATGAAACTTCATAATGTGCAAATCTTTGTATAATTGTTGCAGTTGTCTCAATTACGAATGACGTTCTGTCAACGTTAATGTGCAGACACGTAGTAGCAAAACTGAACTAGTCAAAGCTCCGAGCTCCCTTCCTAGACAACCTAATGTCATAGACTGTGGAATCTATGTCATATATGTCAAATTGGTGTATTGTGATGTTTTGTGCTTTCTAGCTAGCCCATTTCTACAGAGTCCCATACATCATTTAGAAATCTGCAATGAAACATTAGTAAGGATCAATTGGATTCCATAGTCAAACCTACGAATATGTCCGAAATCTGCACTTTCATATGACTTTATGGTTTGCTTATCTTGATAAGTGTTGCAACTCTTTGTAATTTCGACAAGCACCTTCACAAAAAAAATTAAACCCAACGAATTATTTACATCCATAAAAGATGTTTTCAAGATTTCTTAGAGTAGGCAACCATTATTTTCAAATCCAAAAAACCGATACTGAAACCACTTTTTGTTCAAGCAAACCAAAATCAAATTCACTAAATTTATTCAATATCTAGTAGTTAGATTGTATGTATAAAGATAGATGTAATCTTATTATATGAATAGATAATACTATAGATACATAAATCATTATTTGTTTTTATACTTTTCACTTGTTTTTATATCAAAACCCAAACAGAATTTAAAAAGCCAATTTTAAACCGAATTTCCACCCCTAAATCTCAAGTTTTCCAAAAAAATTTCTTTTTAATTGCTAGATTATGTATCAAACCCAGATACGAAAACCAATCTGTTTTAAAACGAATTGAGTAAGACCATATGCAATGTATCCCCCTATTTTTGACTGTATTTTCTTGCAACTATCCCTGCGCACCCTTTAAGACGTCGCACGTTCTCCATATATAAACCGATTTGTTAACTTTAAATTTACCGATTTCACCATACAGTGTGGTAAGTATTGGTGGTATTGAATATGCATTACACATTACTCGTGTTTGTGAACATGTGTAAATCGTAAACATAATTGCATATATAATTGGAAACCAAAAATATACAAAACCCAACAAATTTATGAAAGCAATAATTGTAACCATAAATTAATTTAGATAAACAAATTCGCAAAAACAAATGCAACAATCTATGGCTTTAAGATAACAATTACAAAATAAAAAAACTCGTCTAACATATGAAAGCAATTTTCTAAAACAACAATCTGCATATAAAATCATAGATTAGTACTTCATAGCCGTTTCTCAGGCATTAATGGTCGTTGACTGGAAAATCTGTTTATTTATAGTATATGGGTATACATGCTGATTACAAGACTTTGAACAAAGCCTGCAACTGCAAAGACAAATTACACTATTAACAATCTAAGTAGGAACACTTTCTAATTTAGTTTGACACACAAATTTATCGGTTTATTACTTTGATGACCAATTATCATACATTTTGTAGCGAGAACAAAGTGAATAAAAACAAAGCTGAATATATTTTTCACATAGTTTAATTTGAGAGGCTTCTGCAAAATCAAAAGGTGAGTCCAGACTTAACAATGAGATCAAGAAAACTGAGAAGATTTCTGATACTTGGTCGCTCGTTTGGGTTTTCCCTCACAGCAAGCTCAGCTAACTCAGCCAATTTAAGCAAAGGCTCTACATTTCTTGGCAAACCAGTGTTCCTATCAATAATCGCCGCTGCTTTTCCTTTTCTGATCAACGGAACCGCCCATTCCCCGATCCCGGGAGGATCACACTCTCTATCGTTAGCTTTTCGACCGCTTAGTATCTCAAGAAGAACAATACCGAAGTCATAAACATCACCTTCTCTATCACTCTTACTCGAATCCCTCTCATTCGAACTTACCAACCCGAAATCCGCAATTCTTGCGCACATTTCGCCGTCCAACAAGATGTTCGACGTTTTCACATCTCTGTGAATGATCGGAGGATCTACTTCGTTGTGTAAGTAATCAAGTCCTCTTGCTGCTTGCAACATGATCTTCAACCTCATGCACCAATCCAACTGAGAAAGATCTCCATGGAGATGATCATGGAGCGTACCGTGCGGCATGTACTCATAAACCAAAAGCCGCTCACCCATTTCCGAGCAGTAACCTAACAGATTCACTATGTTGTTGTGCCTGATCTTGCAAAGAATCTCTAGCTCCGACTCGAAACCTCGGTTGTTGGAGTGAATGATCGTTGCGGCGTTCGCTCTTTTGACCGCGACTTGTAATCCATCAGAGAAAACAGCTTTGTAGACAAACCCGAAGCTACCTCTTCCGAGCTCGTTGAACTCTTTGAAACCGTGAGTCGCGTCTTTCAGCTCTGAGAGACGGAAGATTTTCGTCTCTCCTAAAGAAACCGCGGTCGGGAGAAGAACCGACTGAGGTACGGGGTCAGGATCAGCTTCCACTGAGTTCTTATCGAAGCAGAAGCAACAAGTCATCTTGCTTCTCTCTTCCTCCTCTCTTTTGCTTCCTTTCGTCATCCTCGGAATGAAAGACAAACCAATCAACATCACCAAGAACCCCAAAACAGAGCAACCGATGATGATCACCAGTCTCCGTACCTCTCTCTGCTCGTGCGCACGCGATTTCGCAGCCGGAATGTTACAGATACCGTAGCAAGAACTGCTCTGACACAGCGAACAAGGCGTGCAGACTCGGTCCGCGTTCGGATTGCAGCTGCTGGATGGGAAATAGCCATCCAAACAATCAATCCCGCAGCGTAAGCAGACGTTGAGGTTGTGAAACGAGCAAAGGCTCGTGAGTTCCGATTCTTTCAAGATGCTTGCGTTGAAAGCAAACCAACCCTCACCGCAGTTACCGCGAGGAGAGCACAAACCGGGGCTGCATAGCTCAAGAGGAGGACTATAATCCGGTTTAGAAGAATCATGGACTCTCCAGCAATCAAGAACCAAATCAAGCTCTCTAATCCCGCAAGTTGTGTAATCCGAAGACGAAATCGCTACAAACCCTGAGGTATTAGGAGCTGAAGATGACGAATTTAGGTTTCTTCCCCAACACTCAACACCGTGATCGCCTTCTCGGATACCGCAGTAATGATTGGCGCCAGCTGAAAGAGCGATAAACCGGGACCGGTTTGGTAATTCCCCAAACTCTGTTCCGTCTCCAAAGCATTGAAGTTGACCAGAAGCTTTCGAGACTCCGCAAACAGAGTTTCTCCCAGAAGCTAAAACCTCGAATCCTTCTTCTTCGGTTTTGGAGATACCCAACCGGTTCGATTTCGGTCCCCAGCAAACCAAGTCTTCGTCTTGAGTAACACCACAACTGAATCCATCTCCAGAGACGATCTTACGAAACATGAGACTATCTATGTAAGGATTATGAAACGACGAATTCCAAAGAACTCCAGATTTGAGATTTGTGGTATCAGTGTACTCCCAGCAATGAACGGGTCCGTAATCAGGACCCGAATAGTATAATCCACTTACAGCACAGACATGGTTGTTACCGGAAGCGATCTGCGAGTAAGAGTTATACTGAAAAGCTCGAGGGACGAGGTTTTGAGAAGGATCTTCAAGGTTCCAGCAGAAGGCACGCGAGGTGTTCGACGTAATGGCGCAGAGAAAACCTTCACCGCCGGAGAGAGAAGACATCGGCGGAGAATAACCGGAGATTTCTCCTGGAGATTGGTTTATCGATCGGTTGGTGTTTCCTCTGTCCCAGCAGATGACTTGTTGCTTCCCGCTTGCATCAATGGCGCAGAAGAATCCGTTTTCTCCGAATGCGGCGGCGATGGTGGCCGTTGAGCCGTAGCCGGAAACTGTGATGATGAGAAATGAAATGGAGCTGATGAGGAAGACGAAGATGTTGAGATTTGGCGGCATTTCTGAGTTTGAATTTGATGAAATTCGTGAGATGATTGAATTGAAGAAGGTGGAAGAAGAATCGATCTGAGAGAGGTGATTGAGTGGACATGTTAATGAATGCTGTTCTTGGTTTTGTTTTTTGTTTTTTTTTATAAAAAAAATCAAAGAATATAAATAATAATGGAAGTGAGCTGTTTATGTCTGCGCGAAGGTTCATTGGAGAGAGACACAGTTAAGTTACAAATTGGTCAGGGAGATGGAACTTACCATAACAGAAATTCATTTTCTTTTAGTTTCCAACGAGTTTTCTTAAAAAATTGCTGTACGGACATTTACTTCGATGATAATAAAATTAAGTCGAACTGATTATTTTAAAAAATTTGCGTCAAGCAAGGCAAAAAAAAAAAAAAAAAAAAAAACTCACCACGCAATTTAGAGATATACTCTAGAAACAAAAAAAAGGATGGTGTCGTGGAAATTAGAGTACGGTCAAAACTCAAAAAGGTTAGTAGTTGACTTAGCATTTAATCATATGGTGTGAAAAAGCACATGCTTTTCTCCACGTGATACTAGCTTAAACAGCGCCGTTAATTGTATGAACCAAATGATAGTATCTATTTAAGTATACTTACAGTTAAGCATTGTCAACATCCATATATATTAGCATTTCATTTTTCCTATCTACGTTTCTCAGTCATTGACATCGACAAACTAATCACGCTCGCACTATTTTTTCAATTATATAAACATTTTGTTTGATGATTCAATATTAGTTTATGTCTTCTATTGATTTTGGATTTTGAGTTTACATTCAGAATTAAGATTTTATGTTCATATTTAAGCGGGCATGAAATCATATGTGGGATACGCAAATTTTAAAATGTTTTAAAACTCGGAAACAGTTTATAATGTTTTTGATAGTATATATATATATGGAGGTTCGTTTTAATATATGTTCACATCGTATGACCCAATATTATTCTACACCACGCAGATTCAATACACAAAATTAAATGACACAATTATGAATTAAGATCGTCATGTTCGAAGCCACAATATTTGAAGTCGTATACTGATCGTTTTCATTCTTATTCTCTAGACTCCAAAGTAAAATCACTTTAACTATAATTATTCAAGGTTGTAGTCGGTCTCAAAACTTAAATCACTTTTACCAAATTTCGATGATGCCTTATGTCCGAGCTATCTCGTCTTTCTTCCTTTCACCTTCAACCAAAACTCCTGGTCAGACTCTAATTCGCCTAACCACGCTCGTTTTCTTATCCCAAACGTACTTATCTCCTCTTGAAGAACTGTTTCTATGTCCTAAAAATATCAAACACATTTTTTGCGAGTAATGATGCTGGTAAGTTCCGGATTTTACCGTGGAACAAATGCACCAAACGTGGCAACTGTTCACCGTCAAATTAGAATTTAATTACTAGTGCAACGTTAAGTCTCCGTTTATGTGCTTAAGCATATTATCATGTACAATAAACTCCAACGAGAAACTACGTAATAGCATGTGAGCATTAAATTAAGGATATAAAAAGGGAAAAAGGAAGCAAGTGTTGGGATAATAATAGAAGAAGATCGCACAGGATCACACCAGATTTAGGTCAAGCTTGAGAGAGAACACAGTGTTTGGAAGGGAGAGAACATCGGCTTGTGTTAAGTGGGCCAAGTAGATCCTGTTTTTTCTGTCATTTTACTCCAACTCATTTACAAGTACATGATACATATACAGAGCCACTTGTGCGTTTTTGTTGTCATTGAATTACAGGTCGTTCTTACACATTTTTCTTTTATTATATATCCCCTTAATTATCTCACTAAGACAAATAAAACTATCTATTATTAGGAACAATTAACAATTAGTTCACACATAGGTGGTTGTGTCCGGTCGTCACGGGACGAGTTAGAAGAATCGTAGGTTTTGTAGGCTAAACACACTGCACAATGCAGACTGAAGATGTCATTGTTTCATGCAAAATATACAGACCAGACCGTGAACCTTTGAATAGTGGAGTATATGATTTTTAAAAACGACGAAAATATATAGAGTGTTTTCTACATTAACCATATTAACAATATCAAACAACGGTTAAGAAACGATTAAATAGTAATATGTAACCGGACCATAGTAAATTAATATATTGGTTTGGCCGTAAATTCGATACCACCAAGGGTTCGAATTCTTTCACATAAAAAGCCCACGACAACATATTTTGTCTAGTTTCTGTTTTCACCACTAAGTAAATCCTCAAATTCATCCCCATCCAGTGGGCAGTCTGATCAAGTTGGAGCTTGTAAACACATGAATGACTACCACACTGAAATATGGGAACGTCTAAAATACGTTCATACTCGAACATTCTCCAACCTGTTCGCTTTTCCTCAACGGTGACATAGTCAATCGTGTTACGCTGATCCAAAATGATAGCATTCCAAAATCCATAGTGTTACGCTGACCAAGAATGATAGCATTCCCTAGCATTTCTCTGTTTTGGCTTTCCAACCATCTTCCACTATAACCATACATATGTAACCGGTATATTCAGATTTTAAGTTACATTTGAGCAACATGTATCAATTTATTCCATAAATAATTGATTTTTCATAAAAAGAATTTTAACCTAATTAAGTAAAGAGACTATTGATTTAATATTATAATTTTTTTTTTCTAATTTGAAAATTAACTCCGTTTTAAAAAAATTTGAAACTTAACATTTTTAATAAGTGAAAAGACAATAAAATCATTATTTAATTTTTTAAAATTATAATTAAAAAGATTTTTTTTTGAATAGTTATATATCTTAAATTTCTTATATATCAGAAACAGCAATATTAATCATTCATATACATCAAAAAAAAAAAAAAAATTCATTTCTTGTTATTCATCCCAAAATTCTATGATTTCTTTTGCATCACCCAATCTTTATAAACTCTAAAAATCTGCACAATTTTGTAGAAAATATTCATGCTTTACTCTCTAGAAAGCTTATGAAATGTTTTAAAATTAAACTCTCGTTATTGATTTATCTGATAGTTTAAATTTCAAATCAATTCTTCATAATATATTTTTTTCTTTGTTGAAAATTTTATCTTAAGAATATTTTTGGAATATGTGACACTAATTGGAAATATGCGAGACAAAATATTTATTTTTTCTTCTTATTTTTAGTTATAACAAAATAGAAACAAATGTTTAGAAGAACAGAAATATTTTTGTTTTCTAGTTTAAAAAATATTGTTTTCGGATATTTTTAAAAATTTGAATAAATAATGTTTTCAAAAGTATTATGTCTGAAAAATTGAAAATATTTTGATAATTTTAAATATTAAAAAAATTTAGTTTTCAAATATTTTTTTTAAAAAGTTAATATTAAAAATATTTTTAATTTGTATAATATTGGTCCAAATTTGATGTAAATAAATTATACTATTACTGTATTTACGATTTGGAGTCCAAGTCCAACCTTATCGTAACTCTTTGACGCTCCCACGCCTACGTGGATCATTCCTATCCGCGACACACACAGACGCACACAAATCAGAAATCAAAATTCGGACATGATCTCGCTGTCACTGTCACTCTCCATCTCCTCTGTTCCTAAACCCCGGATTGGATGTTTCTCCAACTCCGATTTCAATCGTAACTAACTTCGTTTCCCCGGTCAACATGGCCTCGGTCTCACCGTCGCCGTCTTGCTCCACCATACCAACGCCAGTTCGACGCTCGCCTCGAGCAGCTTTCGCGGTTGCTGAATTGAGGCGATTAAAACACAGTAGAAGAGCGCTGCCACCTGTTTCCGTCGGTTTCGGTCTCGGTCTCGGCCACGTCGCCGATGTTGTACGCCATGACGTGGAGTTCCTGAAGAACAAAATCGGCATCGGAATCAAGTGGGCCAACGAGGCTTTCCGTGTCCCGGAAGTGAAGAAAACCGCCGAGGAATTGTTCTGGCTTCGGCATCTTGAGGATCATGTTTCTCCGCCTTTGGAGCCACCATCGTGGCCTCAACCTTCATACTCAGGTTTGCTTTTTCTTTTCTTTTCTTTTCTTTTTCAAATGTATCTTGCAATGGCAGAAACGATGAATGTGATTGAAAAGATGAGGGCTTTAGGTTGTGGAGTATCAGGGGAAGACAATTAATGATCAAGAAGAATGCTTTTCTGATAAATGAGTTGTTGATTTGATTTTTCAATCCGAAATGTCTTTGTGCTGTTTGATCCAATGGCATTCCTTTAGACTGGGGAAATGTGATTGGTAGTGGTAATCATTTGCTGATGCAGTTCGAAACTGTTTGGTAGGGCTGTCTGGAGTGGACTTGTTCATGGCTGATGTCAAAGCCTTGGAGGCATATGCTGGTTACATTTACTGTCTTTCTAAGCTGTGGTCAAGACCGCTTCCTGAAGTTTACGATCCACAAGCTGTTGCAGATTACTTCAATTGCAGGCCACATGTTGTTGCCTTCAGGCTTCTCGAGGTATCTGTTTAGAGTAATTATGCTACTAACCACTGAATGATTTTAAAGTTTGATAAACGTTTTAGAGATTACTGCTGACGATATCTGATAAAGTTTTCGATTTTGGTAACATTGTAACTAAAATGACCTTAAGTTACCAAACTGTTTTCTTTCCTTGAGAGACGGAAAGTGTTGGATGTGGTTTTAATGGAATGCTAATGTATTAGGTATTTTCTACGTTCATGATTGCTGCCGTCAGATTACGGACGTCAGCATCAGACAAGGGTAAAAACTTGGAAGCTTCAGGGCAGACTTTTGGGATAGTGTTGAAAGAAACCATGCTACATTTGGGTCCTACTTTTATCAAAGGTCTGGCAAATACACATATGATTTTGAAGTATCAAACTATCTATCAGTCACTATACATTATATATAAGCATACTCTGTTGTGAATAATGCTTCGCTCTTCTCTGCTGGTCCAGTTGGTCAGTCCCTTTCCACAAGGCCAGATCTCATTGGGACTGAAGTATCCAAGGTCAGTTAGAAGTTATGTTCACGTGTATCTAAATCTCTTAGCTGTCTGAGTCTAACTATGTTGGTTTCATATGTTATTAACTGGGCTATAATTTGAAACTGCAGGCACTGTCTGAGCTGCATGACCGAATCCCTCCCTTTCCCTGGCCGGAGGCTGTACAAATTATTGAAGAGGAATTAGGGGCTCCTGTTGAGTCATTCTTTAGCCATTTCTCTCAAGAAATTGTAGCCGCAGCATCCTTTGGTCAGGTATTTACTCTCGTTTTTTAATCTTGCAAGAAGTAAGCATCATATGAACACTATAAAATCAGCATGCAGTATGCAATGCAAGCCTAAAACTTGATATGCTATTTGGTAGGTCTACCGAGGAAGGACTCTCAATGGTATAGATGTTGCAGTGAAAGTTCAGCGTCCTGATCTGAGACATGCAGTTCTACGCGACATTTACATTCTGCGACTTGGGGTTTGTGGGAAACTTACCAAGTCTTTCTCAAATCAGTCTGCTTCTTGGATCATTTCATAGCTATATGATATTTCTTTTTGTGGTTGCAGTTAGGTGTACTGCGAAAGATTGCAAAAAGAGAGAATGACATCCGTGTATATGCTGATGAGCTTGGAAAGGGTTTGGCTGGAGAATTGGATTTTACTTTAGAGGCTGCCAATGCCTCTGAATTTCGAGTAGGTTATTCTTTTTTTTTAAAACAATTAATGCTTTCTCTGCTTCTCTGCTTCTCCTGATATAAATGTAGTTTTTGTTCCCGTTCTTGCTAGTAGATATTTTCTCTCCTTAATTTTTTTTTTTTTTTTTGTGCTGGTTTAACAGTAAGTATCTCGTTTCCTTTGACTTACTAAAGTCCTTTGTTTCTTGAAGGAAGCTCACTCAAGATTTGCCTATATCCGGGTTCCAAAAGTGTATCAGCATCTAACGCGGAAAAGAGTTTTGACCATGGAGTGGATGGTTGGCGAAAGCCCAACCGATTTAATCTCAATATCTACTGGTTACTCTGATCAGGACTCTCAGAGTGATGAGAGAGAAAAACTCGAAGCGAGAAGAAGTCTCCTTGATCTGGTAAATTAACATATGCTTTGTAGTAGTGACATAACCTCCTGATATTCTTATGCTTAAAGCCTTGTCAGTGTTCGCAGATTTACTTTGACATTACTACAATGTAGCCAACGAAAAATGTAGTCAATCCTTGCAGCTGCTTTCAGTTGGTTGAATGGCTTAGATTCTTCTTTCAAATTGTTCATTGTAGGTGAACAAAGGAGTAGAGGCAACTCTAGTACAACTCCTTGATACAGGTATATTGCATGCAGATCCACATCCTGGAAATTTGCGTTACACGACATCAAGACAAATAGGGTATATCTCTTGACCGTTCACATCAGCTTAACTCAGAGAAATCTGACCGACAGACAGGATGATCTTTATTTGATAACATTTTTTTCTATGCAAGGTTTCTGGACTTTGGTTTAGTGTGTCGAATGCAAAGAAAACACCAGCTTGCCATGCTCGCATCAATTGTGCATATCGTGAATGGTGATTGGGCCTCTCTTGTTGAAGCATTGACTGACATGGATGTCATCAAGCCAGGCGTCAATACGCGTCGCTTTACCATGGTAATTAAATGATTACTGGTGACTCAAATAGTGTAGTGTATATTTCCTATAAGAATATAAGCTGAATTTGAAGAAGGTGCTAGTCTCATATCTTATGATTCTTGGAAACAATACAGGATCTGGAATTTGCCTTGGGAGAGGTTGAACTTAAAAATGGGATTCCTGATATTGAGTTCACCAAGGTGAGACCCGTATTTCAAAAACTGTTGTTAGTGCATTAGTGCAACTTCATTGACACAAGTATCTTCTGAATGAGTACTAGTGATTTCGCAAATTTTTTAACCCATGCTTCTAATTTTCTCAAGGTGCTTAGTAAAATACTCAAAGTGGCCTTGAACTATCAGCTTCGCATGCCACCATACTTCACACTTGTCCTGCGCTCTCTTGCTTGCTTGGAAGGTACTTGTAATCGAATCCTTTATTTCTCTTTGTTTGACGGTTTCATTCTCATGGCCTAGAAGAAATAGTTTACCATCAAAGCATGTTTTGAATACGTCAAGAGAGAATCTGTCTTTTCAGCTGGTATCTGCATTTTCACGGATAGATATTATGTATGGTCAGTGCTTGGTTTTCCATAACTTCAATGCTTGGTTTTCAGCTGGATGACAGTATATAGTCAGATATGGAAAACCAAGCACTGATCATACATAATATCGTCATGAGAGTATGGTCATGACAAATGAAGTGCATAACTTCAATGCTTGGTTTTCAGCTCTTTACAAATGAAGCTACTAGCCATGCTGAAAAGAAAGTAATCATTTGTCATCTCTTTACTAGCCATGCTTGGTTTTCCATAACTTCGCATTTTGCGTCATGCTTTATCTTGGTTTATATACTAAGTCATTTTTTTTTTCTCCGTTTGTAAGTTATCAACGTTCTATTCATGTTTTTCCAGGTCTGGCTGCAGCTGGAGATCCAAATTTCAAGACATTTGAGGCTGCATACCCTTTTGTGGTTCAAAAACTCCTAACTGAAAATTCAACTGCAACAAGGAAAATTCTTCATTCGGTATTATACAGTTTCAGTTTCTAGTGCCATTTGAGTGACTTCTTAGATTCACAACAAAAGATGATAGGAACTTTGCTTTTCTCTATTATAAATCTTAATGGGCAGAGAAAACTCGACTTTATATCATTAGTAATACATATGGGAATTTGGTTATGTATCCTTTCTGGAATTTACACTTTCACTGTGCATTCATTGGTTCAAAGTGAAACAATAAGATGCCTCTTAGGTTGACTGAATAATTTTCTAAACTTCTGTTGGTGTTGTATGTAGGCAGTCCTTAACCGAAAGAAGGAATTTCGATGGGAGAGGGTTTCTCTTTTCCTGAGTAAAAGTTCTACAAGGTAGAGTGGATCAGACGCTTTACTTTAATCATTTGAATCATGTCTAGGTCTGTCTATAATAAGTCATATTTGATACCTACTTTAGGAAACGTTCGCCACTAGTAATATCATCAAGGGATGAAACCTCTGTTCATAGTAGCTCCAATCAGACAGGCAGTGATGTTGACACTGTAAGTTTGGTCTTGAAGCTTTTGGCATCCAAAGAGGGTGTGGTTTTTAGAAGACTCTTGATGGCTGCGGTTAGTTTTTTTTTTTTTTTTACACTGTGGTTTAAGTTATTCCTGAGGAAAATGATCTTTTACGTTATGAACTTGGTTTGGTTCTTTGATTTGATAACAGAACGGGACTTCACTGATCCGGACATTTATTTCAAAAGAGGCACATGTCATACGCCAGAAACTTTGCACGGCGATTGCAGACACACTGTACCAATGGATGGTCGGAGTCTTCGGAATTAAATCACTTAAATTCATCTCTCTTTCAGATCCACCACCATCTTCAAGAACCAACATTACAGTCGAGGACTTCAAGACTTTAATCAGAGACAAACGTGTCAGAGTGATACTGAGAAAGATACTGGAATCTGCAAAGACTGACCGCGTTTTGATGCTCAGATTCTGCTGGACTTCCTTGGTCATGTCTCTCACCACCTCTGCTCTTGCTTGCCATCGGTTTGTGATCTCGGTCTCTGAAGGTTACGTCAACTACTTATCTATGTCTGCTCCAGTCGCAATTCGTACCTGAATTTCTTACACTGACGCAGAACCAGAAGTATGTAATGTATATTGTTATCAAGCCCCAATCAAAGGGTGTCATAGTAAGAGGGTGAGGATCCATAGAAAGTCAAAGACTCAAGATTTTAGTGTATAGAGTTGCTCCCTATCAAAACTATCAGAACCATTTTTTTCCGTTGTAATGGTATGAGTATATGACCTTATGTTACTATTACAAGCATCATATCCGAGCTATCAAGATCCTTTTGCTCTGCTTTTAGAACACATACTAGACTTCTCCACTCTATAATGCCTCAAAAACAAACAAAAGCTAGTCTCAATTTGTGGTGCTTTAAGGCCAATCAGTGAACTTGATGAAAAATCTGTCTACTAATAATCTAATATGATATGATATCATAACTCATAAGTCGTTTTGGACTTTGAGATTACATCAAAACTTATAGAAAGAAAGAAGAGTAATGTTCATTCCCAAGTTTATCATTTACATTACAAAGAAATGAACATCAAGTAAAAAGTATAGAGGTCCTGTCACTTCTTGAACGTAAACTCAGACAAATCAACCTTGACATGCTCAACAACCTCTCTCTCTTCCCTAACAGGACTTGCCACGTCAGTATGGGGGTGATGGCTGTTACTGTTTTCGTAGTCTGTGATCTCACGTTGGTAAGAGACGGTCTGAGAATCAGGATCAAAGAAATTATTGTGGCGGCCGGCGAAGTCAGAGAATCTAGGAGGAGAAGGAGAGGCAGTGTAGCTGGTTTGCTGGTCAAGGCTTCGGTTATTGTAGTTGTGGAGGAGATGCACTGGTGACATGCCATGTGTTGGCGTGGCAGGGCGGCTCGAGTGAGGTGTGTTAGACTCCGAGTGTCCATGTTTGGTTTGTTTCTTGGCCGTGTGGTGCCATTTCTTCAGTGCATTGGCTACTCTATCGTTGAATATGGTCGGCCTCATTGAAGTTCCCATCTGCAATCACGGTTTAGTGTAAGAGAATCTACATCGACAATAATTTGATAAATAATAATAAACTATATATAGAACAATCTATTCATTGCCGAATGCTTTAGATTGATATAGTATTAAACTTGAAATGATATTTGTATTAATCGTAAAATGTTGCATCAACACAAAGTTTAAGATATTTAAAGTATATATACCTGAGTAACAAGAGCATAGAGAGGTAGAGTGATGTAGCTGCATAGAACTTGTATTAATACCCTGTCGTGTACAAGAACAAGAAGTTTAATGTTAAGATATTAAAAAAAGCATACGTACAAAAGTATATATATTATGAATAAATTGCTGAGGAAGTTAACAAACCCCATGGTGATTCTGATTGCAATATCTTCGGTTTTGTGGTGGAAACAGTTTCTTAATGTGAATTCGTACTGCAAAAAATGGATAAAAATCATGATTTTATTTATTGAAAAGACTTGTTGATTGAATTTTTTTTTTTTTTTTGGTTAGAAGAGATGAATTGTTGCTCACAGTGCTCCAAACGAAGAAAGCCAGTTGAAATGCATTCTGTAAAAATATACAAATTTCAAAATCATCACTGAAAATGGAAATATACATAATTATATACTCCGAGTAAAAGAAATTTTACCGTGAAAAGAACCAAGTGAATGAGGAAGAGGATGAAACGAGGTCGACCAAACCAAAAGAGATCATCGCCAGGTTCAACGACAGGAGCTCCTCTAACCACATCTCCTTTATCTTGAATTCTCAATCCTAATTTCGATATAATCAGTTGAAGTTTTGCTCCTACTATTAATATCACCTTCAATTCAATTCATTAAACAAACCGACCATATCATTAATATATGTTCACAATCACAACTGCCAGCATGATAAACCAATTAAAAATTCTAGAGTAATGTGTTTATTATATTACTTACAAGCAAGGGGATAAAGGGCAGCCATAGATAGGAATTCCATCCTATTTTAATTTGAAAAATAGATTGAAGTTTATATCATTTTCGTCAATATATAGTTTGATTAATTACTTAAAATGAAATGTTAAAGAATTAGGACAAACCATGTGTGTTAGTCAATATGAATAAGACAGCAATGCACCATATCAGTGGGCTGCATTTCCATTCACACACATCACATAAGTTAATAGCTAATTTAATCAGATATTTAATATTGCGGAAAATTATATTATTGGAAGAAATTATTAAAATGAATTTTTGAATTTTTTTTAATATATAAATGGGCGGACCTTATACCGACAACCACCGTGAAATCTTCTTCCAAAGATCTTTGAATGTATTTTTGGAAATCGAAACGAGCACCACTTCCTGCTGGCAAATGCGCCTTTACCAATGCATCCATTAGATTAAAAATTAATCAATAAGTGGTTAATCAAAAAGAAAAAAGATTCTGGAATTATATACTCTATATTTTTTTTTTTTTTTTGGGCAACATAATACTCTATATACAACAATTATTACTTACCGTTATAAAGCCATGTCTTAGTGTAAGATAATCCACTTTTGTCACAGATCCAAAGAACTGTCTGAAGAAACATGTCTGCATGCCCCATATTTATCCATAAGTTCTATTTCTACAACAAATTCTATGAAAAGTAAAGCAACTTTTTGTAACGAATATATAAAAATGAAAACTTACAATCCAGAGGGTAAATGTAGACTTGCTCCATATATTCAAATGTCTACGACCGAATGATGTATCTCTTGCAAATCTGAACCTCTCTGGATCTAAAAAATTTGTTAAATAAACCAGTTGAATTAAACAAAACAAACTAAATCAAAGGACATAACGTATAGTTATTAAATGACGGTACTTTCTTGCGTTAGTTGTTTATTCATGAGTCAGACAAAAGGCGCTGTGTCATTGGATAATCTTACTTATATATCGGATTATCTAACTCAATAAAAATAGACAGCTAATCAATGAAATAAACGAACTTGAGAGATATGGATGAATTAAAAATCCGGTTGATACGTGATGATGATGTTAACGTTGCCAAAAGTCAAACACCGAGGAAAATATTTTACCTGATAACTATTCATTTGCTTATATAAATTCATTTTTGTATTTGATTTCGTTGACTACTACTACAAAAGACACTCTATGGCGATGAGAATGGTTGCATGATATGTGTGTATGTATATACCATTGGCATATTGGTACTCAATTGTTTTGGTCTCTCTCTCCCATGATTCCCATTTCTTCATCTGCATATGACACAACCATATAATTAAATATCACAAATGAATCACATATATACATATAAAAATATATGCACTTATATAATTGTGACGTACAAAATGTAAAGAGATGTACCTTGGTCTTTCCCAAAGCATAGGTTGTAATGCAGTAGAGAACATGAAAAACAGCGAGCACAAAGATGAATATATGTAGCTGATGGATACCATACGCAGATACTAATGCTACTTTCCCCTGAAAAAAATATTGTACACATATCGAGAATAAAATAACATAAGATTTCGATATATTTCTTAAACAAAAAGGTGGAGAAATTATAAGGTAACAAAATAATCAGTAAGCATATATCAAACATGCCTGTTCTCCGCATTTGTCATAACCCTTGCCGACTAAACTTCGACGAGGACTATAGAAGTCATTGGAGTCATAGTCTTCAAGAATTTTGCGACCATCGTCGATCTGATCTTTACCGTATTTTGCTGTCTCTTGTTGGCTATTACAAGGATGCCAAGTCGCATGAATATTTGTTGGGATGCAAATTCCGGAGACTGGTGTTTGCAATACAACAAGTAGAAGAGATATGAATCCCAGTAGCATCAATTCTATTTTCATCCAAAACAAAATAAGTTAGTTGGAAATTCAAATAGAGAAAGATCAATCAGATCGTTATATATATAGAAAGACATATATCCAAATTTATTATATTAATCTCTAGAAAAAGTACTAGTAAACTTGCCTGCTTTAACCTTTTCAAGAGCTTCACATAAAGCTTTCTTGTGCTTCTTTTTAAACCACTACAAAATTCGAAAAGAAGAATAAAAAATTTACCGAGTAAAATTCGGTTTCCTAGTAACAAAGAAGAAGAGATGATTCAATAAGCTTTCAATGCCTTAATGAAATTATTCTATATCTTCTTATCATTTGGAAAGAAAACAAAAAGAGAGAAAATAAAATTTGAATATATAAAAATGTTGGAGAAGATAAAAGATATATACGTACGTGACCAATAAAGTGCAAGAAATATTCGATCATGATGGAGATGAAAAGGATAACGAAGCAAACAACAGCAATAGCCCATGTTGGCGTCTCCTCTAGTGATCGTTGTTTTACTGCCATTAAGTTTACTACTCAAAACTCTTAATTTTTCTGAGATATATAAGCTTTTAGTGTTAAACAAGTTTTATAGTTTTATCTATAAGGGGAAAAGGAGAAAGAGAGTGATATACTGATATGGCCTTTGTTCCTGTTATGTCTCTCTATATATATATAGTGTATACACATGTTACTATAAAACAAGAATACATGTATACATGCGATGTTATTTCTTCGCAAACAGAATAAAAGAAAGTCAAACAAGTGAAAGCCGCAACTATTTTATCAAAAAATAAGGGAAACGAAGACTTTTGACTAATTCAAAGATAAAGACTTGAGATGAAGCTTTAACTAAACAAACAAACAAAAATACTTAAGAGTTGAGATGAAGTGGCTTTCGGAGACGCTGGTAGCGCCGTGTGAACTACCACTTCTGATCCCATACCTTAAAACGAATTTTCAGTTTTAAAAACCAAATGTAACGTTCTGTCGTTGAGGTAAAGACTGAAAGTTCGTTGGTGAGGCCACATCACATTCATCATGAATTCATGATTATATATTTTTATGACTTTATATGACGGTTCAGTAAGTGATTTTATACGACGGTTCAGTAAGTATGAGACTAATGCAGGGAAAAAAAAATCTTTTAAAAGAGAAACCGAGATGACTTGATTCAGTGATGTTGTTTGATCGGTAGAAGACTCGTTATGTGAGTCAAGATCAGGGCACGAGTAGTTCTATACCAATGTAGATGTTTTAATAACAAGAAAATCGGCAAACCTATCCCGAGTTTAAAAATATATAACAAACAAACAAAGCTAACACTCTTTGTAATATGAAAGTTTTCTTATGCAAATGAAACATGCTAACTTAATTTGGCAATAAACAAAAATGGCACAGCATTGACCGGAGTGAAATTTGAAGTGGTCATGGTTATCCCTTCGTATTAAACAATTAGATAGCCAGTACGTTACATAATTCTTATGTCAGCTGACAAAAATAGTCTTACGGCAAAATGAGTTACTTAAGCTGAAGATTTTGATTTGGTGGTTTTTTAGTTAAATTATCAATGTTTATAATTTCTATGCAATACCAATGATCCAAACTTCCAAACTATCTTTTCTTTGGCGAGTTGTAGGTGTGGAATTTTTGGAAACTCTAACGTGATATATGTTGAATAGTTTGTCGCATTACGGTATATATGCTATGATTTGTTGTTTATCCGGAGATAGTTATAGATAGTAGATCGTCATTTATACAATGGTAATAATATTAAGTGATGAAATATGAGAAGAAAAATTCCATCTAAATCTTAAGGTTAAAGTTTTAGTCAAAACTGAATGTGGAAGTACTTTAATGTTTAATCCGATCTGAAACGGGAAGTCAAATTTAACCAAAACTGAAATTTGAAGTACTTTGGTTTGACTACGATAAGATATTCTTGAAACAAATATGAGTCAGCCTTTCTTGGTTAATTATGTAAAAATGATTAGTGGGTTGTAGAAAGGATTTGATACGCAGCGTGACTAATAAAAGAGAAGACACTCTCCACTAGGCAACTAACGGTATTTACATTTTTCCTTACTTCCAATCTCGATGGAACAGTTACCATATTATTAGCAACGGCCAAGATTGTCAACTCCATTTTGATACGACTTTACGTGACGGTCAGTCTAATACTACTACTCCTCATCTTCTTCTATTTTTGTCCCCTTTATCAAAGAAAGTAAACAAATAATATCATATCAATATAGCCAACACCACCGTACGATTCTAGTTCTTAGTTAGAAATTAGAATTGGATAGTTCGATAAGAAAAACGTCAAGGGCAAAAATTGTTTGGTTTTGATATTTCGTTTTAATTAACGTATAGAAAAGTTATAGCATTGGTCTTTTTTCCGAGAGAACAACCTACAGGCTACATCCTTAGATTTTTTTTTCTTTTGTCCACAGACATTTTAAAACAATATTTAAAAAAATAATTTATTATCTTAAAGATCAATGTTTGGTGTCAACTCGATCAAATCATATTGACATTGTCATTCTATGGAAAAACGTCCATGCCCAAACTATGACATTTCGTTACTGTGCGAAATGCAAACCTAAACTAATGACATGTGCATTTTCAAACCCAAACTAAGGAAGGTTTTTAGCTAATTCATATACATCTAAGAGAAAATGGAGTTATTATACATCTAAGGAAGGTTTTTGTCATAAGCGGATCATACTTGTATTGTTCTCAACTTCGTACGCGAGCATTGACCCTCCGTGGTAAGTTTGTGGTTTAAACTCACATGGTTTGTTGACCAAAAAGAAAAACGATCTCATATTCATATGGTTTATTCTTTGAATTTGGTATTCTTGTCCATATCATTATCCAATATAAAATTTTGAAAGTCATCTCTGAAAACGTGTTGCTCCCTTGTTTTTCTGCAAGTTGGATAAATAACAATAAATGTGTAATATTCAGTTCAAATAACAATAAACATGAAATATGTTATGGGTAATAGATGCCCATTAGATCCATAGATAGATGCCTATGA
>OVBJ01002050.1:0-21114 GCA_900406535.1 Noccaea bulbosa
CAGAGAAAGCTCTCCACCCCATGGTTTTGAAGTGCTTGCTACAAGAGTAAGAGATCTTTGTGGTTACCTTCCATTGGGTCACCGTGTGGTGGGTTCATCTTTACGTGGGAAGAATGAGGATGATTGGGAAGAAGTAATACGGAGGCTAGAAACTAGCCTTGGTCATCAAGATATCGAGGAAGTATTAAGAGTTGGTTATGAGAGTTTACATGAGGATGAGCAAACTCTATTTCTCTTTATCGCAGTCTTCTTAAATGGTGAAGATGGTGATCTTGTGAAAGCCATGTTCGCTGACAGTAACAGCTTGGATGTTAAAATTGGGTTGAAAATCTTGGGAAACAGATCTCTCATAAATATTTCTACCGGTGGAAATATAATGATGCACAAGTTACTACAACAAGTGGGTAGGCAAGCCATTTATGGACAAAAGCCTTGGGAACGTAGGATCTTAATTGACGCTCAAGAGATCTGTGATATCCTTCAATATGAAAAAGTAAGTTCTTTCTCTAATATTTTTTATATTCTCCAGAGATTTGTGATGTTCTTGAACGTTGCAATTAAAGTAAATCCTTTCTCTTTTATTTGACCTTATTGTATGTGGAATATTGGTTCAGGGTACTAGATCTATGTCCGGCATATCATTTGATATATCAGGAATCGATGAAGTATCCATAGGCCAGAATGCTTTAAAAAGAATGCATAATCTTCGGTTCCTCAAAGTTTACAAAAGCAAAGATGATGGGAATGATAGAATGCTTATCCCTGAGGAGATGGAGTTTCCGAGTCGCCTAAGGTTACTACAATGGAACGCGTACCCAAACAAGTTTCTTTCTCTTACATTTTATCCTGAATATCTTGTCAAACTTGATATGTCGGAAAGCAAGCTCGAGTACCTCTGGAAAGGAACTCAGGTTGGTTGGCCTCGTACTTAAAAACATATGGATATATATATACATTCTCTATTTCTCTTCGTGTTATAACATGTCCATCTCTTTCTTATTGTGTGGTTTTCTTACATATTCAGCCGCTTGCAAATCTCAAGGAGATGAATTTGAGTTTGTCTATTCATTTGAAAGAAGTCCCGGATCTTTCAAATGCTACAAATCTGGAGACATTGTATTTGAGTTTTTGCCAGAGTTTGGTAGAGATTCCATCCTCTTCTGCACATCTTCATAAACTAGAGGCTTTGTAGATGGCGCGCTGCATAAATGTACAAGTCATTCCACCTCACCTGAACTTGGCTTCCCTCGATTACCTCAATATGGATGGATGCACAAAATTGAGAAATTTTCCAGCCATGTCAACGCATATCAGAAACCTGACTATGTCATTTACAGCGGTAAAGGATGTCCCTGCATCAACTAGGCTTTTAGCAAAACCCATAAACTCTTTCAATCCTTCCATGAATGCATCTGAGATTTGATTGGTTGTCGGATCAATTCTTGCATACATCCATTGCCTCGAAGCATAACCACCATTACCCGAAGACATTGTCAAATTCTGCAATCACAAAATTTGGATTCTTTAATATTTAAAAACTGGTTATAATTTCAATTATACGACTAGAAAGATTTAGAAAACAATCAACCTAGCATAAGACTAGAAAGATATAGGAACATATTCCCTTTACGTTTCATATTGGAGAATATAATAATTCGTAAAACTAGACCATTCTTTCTCTCTTCCAGTCTAGGAACTAAATCATAGATTTTTGCTAAATAACAAATACTAAGATAGTCTAGTATGACTTTTAGATATTTGCTTTATTAATAAGACGTCGAGATTAGAGGAAAAAAACCTGAGTTTTAGATAGTCTAGTATGACTTTAAGATAATTGATGGAGCTGTTTATTAAACTATAAAAAGAAAACTAACTTAAGTCGCACTCAGCAAGGTGCAAATTAAACTTTCCCTTTGCAACACCATTGATACAAAATCTATAAAATCCAATGAAAAATCAAATCCTTGTAGAAGTAGGAAACACAGAACAGAGTAAAACCAAAATTTTAGATAATAGGAAACAAAAAGAAAATCCAAAATCAAATAGAGAAGGAGAAACAAACTCACCAGAGTTCTTTAGATTGTTGTTTGGAAAAGAAAAAAAACAAACTGGTGAAGAAGATTTAAGAAGATGCAGCGGCAAATAAACTCAATTGGAAAAAGGGAGTCGAAGAGTTTATGAAATTTCTAATTTTCCTTCTTTCTCTTAATCTTTTGTTTTCCCTATAATTATGAAATTATTATATTGTTTAGATAAGACTAGAGAACGTCACATATTTATCTTAGCATAAGTTTAATTTTAATTATATTAATTTTTAAAGAAGCATCACTAAGAGAAAGAATTACAACTCTTTATAAAAAAACAAAGAGTTATAATCTTGTGTGGAACGTAAATGTTGCAATAGAGTTATTAAAATATTGCAAGTATAGTGGCAAATGTGTCACATAATTTGTCACGTATTTTATTCAAATTTTCTTGTAAAAAAGTCACGATTCACTTTCGTTGAATGTTTCTTGCAAATTTTGCAAGACATTTTTATAAGTCGTATAAAAGTTGCAAATTGGTAATGAATATCTGCAACAAAAAGTTTTGTTGTAGTTTTGCAACGAATTTGTTATAAAATTACAACGTTTTGATATCATCACAAAAAAATTGCAAAATTTGTTGCAAATTTTTGACGAAAACTATCTTGCAAAAACTATGTTGCAATATGACTTTTCTCTTGTAGTGTGCTTTTCCCTGGTTTTATTTATGCTTTGTCTTTTAGGAGTCCTCTTTCCCCTCTGTTTCCCAGCTTCTTTGAAGGTTTTTTTCGTTTGGATTTTTAGATCTGTAGATCTAGATCGGCGATCTGTTTCCTTCCTTTGGGCATCGATCCTGCTATAGCGAGGCTAGCTCTCTCTTGTTTAGTCCATCGGTTGTTGGTCGTTTCAGTGTGGTTGAATCAATCTAATTCTCTTTTGGTTCCAGCTTTTGTTTCTCTCGTATTTGTTCCAGTTTCGGTTATAGCAGTGACGCGATGGCGACGGTGAGTGGTTCAAGGGTCATTTCTCCTTCATCAACATGGAAGGAGCTTCTCGGACGTTTTAGAAGAAGGGTGTATTTGTTCATCTCGGTTTGTGTATCGGCCCAATGGTTGCTCGGTGCTTGTGACGTTTGTCGGTGGGGATCTGACTCTGTCATTATGGATGGAGGGTTTTCAGGTGAGTTTCAGTGGTTCTTATGAAGGTCGGTTCACCACGTCGATTGCTCCGGCTGGCTTTAAAGACTTGTGAGGCTTTTTGCTCTTATCATTTGATGTTTAGTTTTTGATTTAGATAGAAGCTTTTAGTTTATTGTCTCTCCGTGTGGGGGCTTTGTTTTCCGGGAATTAAAACTCCTTCGGCCGGCTTTGTTTCCGAGGAATTAAAACTCCTTCCGCCGGCATTGTCTCCCTTTATAGGCTTTGTAAGTTTGGTTAGGTGTGTAACACCATGTAATATCCTTTTTCTAATAAAATTCTAGATGACAAAAAAAAAAAAAAGAGAAAAGACCCTCTTTATCGGAACAGTTCCTTACTTCCTTTAGCACATAACGTTCCGTTATGGTGCCATAATTGCCATCAGTTACCGGATGAAATCAAAAATGTATATAATCAAAAATCAAAAAATATGTATACAATCAAATATTCTACTACACTAGGTGTCTTACCCGCGCTACGCGCGGGTTACGTTTTATTAGTTTTTTAAAAAAATATTATGATTTTTGTATTTTTCCTTTTTTTATATTACAATTTCGAAAATAAATGTAAGTTTATGTTTTATAATACCGTCTGAAGAAACTTTGTGAATGCGGGATTTGGTTAAGCAATATTTGAACAATGTCTCTCGATAATCCAAGGCCCTCCAAACTAATCAGTTTTAGTCACTTTCCACCTGTTCTTTTCGATTCTGTCTATTACCCCCCAATGTTTTCGATTTCTGTCGATTCTCCCAAACGCCTTAATTGGCAATTGACTTAAATCGCTTTTTCAATTTCTTTCCGATTAAGTCAATTGTATGCCAATTAAGGCGTTTGGCGGGAATCAACATAAATCGGAAACATTGGGGGGTAATAGACAGAGTCGAAAAGAATAGGTGGGAAGCGACGGAAACCGTTTAGTTTGGAGGGCCCTGGACCGGCAACCCTATATAACATTCTTGTTCAGTTTCTGGTAATGATTTAAATTCATGATGTTTGGAAGCATTCAAATGATGATTTTTACTTAGGCATTTGCATTAGTTTTTTTGATAGTTTTTAAAGGTAGTCTTGTGGGTTACCGGTTTCAGGTCCTCCAAACTAAACGATTACCGCTTAAAATTATTCATATTTTTGACATATGTCTATTTTCCCCTAATCTTATCAATTTCTGTTGATTCCTCCAAGTTTAATTAAAAACTAAAATTGCGATTAATTATTCAAATCGTGTTTTAGGTATATTGTGTTTTGGAGGGAAATATGCAGAAATCAATTTGTTTCGGGCGACGTACAGTTGGCAGTGACTGAAAACGTGTTGAGGTAAATAGAGTAGAAATGATTTCAAGCTTGTCCCTGACTTTTGTTTATTGTCATCGCAAATCATACTCTTATTGAGAACTGTCTTCTTTGAAATGTGAAAGGATGCTTCGAGTCCGGGGGTGATAAGATTATCCTTGGTAGAATAACTTTTTTTCCTGCATGTGTGCCAGTAACTATCTCGGCCTCAATCAATCTATCTCTCAATCTAATTATGATAAATCTTGTACCATTGCATAGACCTTCCTTTTGATTATTGTTCTGAAGCAGCATTATTGGGGCTCTAACTTTCAAAGACATATTTATGTTTCGGTAGTTCTGCAAACTCTAATGAGTTTAAGTATTCAACCGTATATAGTGACTCTTGGTTTGTAGATATCGTGTCTGCCTTGCCTATGCTGTCTGAGCTGAAATAATTTTTTGTTGTACCTAGCAATTGTGCTAACATGTGTGCATTGATCTCATCTACAGTATCATTTCGTGGAGTTAGAATCGTTCTCTCTATAATGTTTGCATGTGTACTTCTTGACAGGTTGTTCTCTTTGTTTGTTGATTCATATATATCATGCATATGGTTTCCTGATGACTGCATTAGAAATTTGGGATCAACTACCACCATATGACCATTATCGTCATTGACATTTGTGCAAGCATTGTTCCTGGCATTATATGACACATTGAATCTTCGTTGACATTCATAGGTATCTTAAAGCAGGAATGTGCTGTCCTTCTTGCAGCTAGAAGCAATGCTACGATGCCAGATGAAGCAACCGAGAGTTACAATTTTCTTTTCTGATCATCCTATTCCTAATGCTAATAGAATCACTATACAATAAGTAATTTAGAGAATTGGTAAATATAAATTTAGTAACTATCCCAATCCTAACAAAATTTGGATTTTAAAAACTTACAGTAATCAAGTTTTTTGAATTGTGTTTCTAGCTCGCAATTGCTTTACTGGTTTGTAATCAACCTTCGATAGAATAAAAAGAAAGTGAAAAAGAAAGAGACCATAACGAAGAAACGTGAATAGTAATTTTGCCTGAAATTTGAAGAAAAAAATGAAAATAATATATATCAAATACTTTCAGTTTTTTCATAAGTAATAGATTTCCTAATGGACTACAAAAGAAAAAAATATTTCTGATGTTAGATGAGGTTAATATTTTTGTTGTTAATAGAAATTTACATAATTTTTATTGATAATACTATTTTAAAATTTGTAAAATATTTAATGCTGATGTGGACCAATCAATTAAATTTCTTTAATCCACAAACATATTTTCCTTATCTCTGATAGATTTTCCATTTTCCATTATACATTAAAAACGTAAATATATCGTTAATAGGTAATCTTTTTATGTTATATGTTAATTAGGAAATTTAATTAAACTAAAATCTTGAATATGTATAATACCTATGTGGACCAATCAGATTAGGTTTTTTTAATCTTAGGTGGACACTTTTAATGGTCTATAGGGTCAATTTTTATTAGTAATAGATAGATAGATAGATATTATTAAAATCTTTAATTAATTTATTAATTCAAAAAATATTGTACCCGCACCTTACCACCTAGTCAACATATATCTTACAAGTGCTACATTACGATTACTTGTTTTACTATATAATCTCAATTCTCAATAAAAAACGTATTTTCGTGGAAGTTACAGAATTATATTCCCACTTAATTATTTGTATAAAATATAGTAAATTATATATGTAACATAATTATGACATAGTGAGAGAGTTTAAAATTCATTCCCACCATCTTAAAATTTATTCTTTGTATCGAGGATAAATTAAAAGTTGTTTATGCTAATTTTACAAGCAACTTATGAAGATTGAAATCAATTTATCAATAGATTTTGATATAAATCGTACCACAATTTACGGTTCAACCACCAATATTTAAAGTGGATTTTATCATCATTGATTTATGCGATAAAATCTTGCATTTAACTCTAGGATATTGATTGATTATTGATGGTAATGATAATCTATATAATAAATTACTTTTGAATTTTTATTACAAATGTCAGATTTGTTTTTTGAAATTTTGACTTTGATTTGAGACTATCCATATTATTTAATGATAAAAAAGTAAATATGCAAATATATATGACTTTATTTTGCCAAAAATAACTTTTGACCAGCAAATATGATAAAGTCAATAAATATAAAAAATTTCATAAAGACCAAAAACCTATATAAATAGAGCCTTTCTTTAACATCCAGACAACTTAAGAAAATCTTTCCCTCTCAATAGAATTCATACCCAAGAAATCTTTCCCTATGGAACTTACAAAAACTCCAGTGACTTGTTTACTCATAGTAATATTATTGATAATTTCCTTATCCAGTTATGATGTTTTGGCCTCAAGTACGTTATATTTTAAGTTAGCTATATTGTAAACATTATGATCATTATATATATATATATATATATATATATATATATATATATATCCAGTTGATTAAGAATGCATTTTTTTAACGAGCATGTCTTTGTTTTTTTGTGTTTATATAGCATTCATTCTACAGTTTCTTAAAAATTATATTACTTGGACATCCTATATGACTGTATTGACATGTTATAAATACAAATGACACAAATATATTTCTGTATTGATTAAAATTAATTTTTTGTGAACCTGTGTAGGTGCTAAGATAGAAAAGATCTCATATGACCACTGCACTATTTTGTGTTCGGATACGTACGGATTGTATGAATGTTTGACTGACTGTCTAGGGGTTCGTCAAGGGGTTCGCTATGGAGGTGGACAATGTGTTTCCCGTTCTCCTAAAGATCCTCCAAGATGTTGTTGCCAACCATCATGATATTTGTATTGTTCGAGTTATGTTCTTTAAGCTATTGGACTTATCTCTCGTGATTATCTCCAATAAAATTATTTTTTATAAGTTATTAACAAGAATACTGATGTTAAAAAATATAATTATTTTCTGGTATTAACAAGTGTCTATCAGCAAGAAAACTTTTACAATAATGCCTAATCTTCGATTAGTCCTCAAAGTCTACAAAAGCAAGGAGTTCCCACGTACGTTGTCTAAGATCTTGGCGCGTCACCCACCAGTCCACCACGAATACCGGTTGTCTCCTTTCCTTTTTGTCTTTCGATCAAACCTATTCCCCTGAAATTTTTTCTCTCCCTCGATTGGTGAAACAACCAACTTTTTTTTTTAATTAAATAATTATGAAAGCCTTAAACCAATAAATAAATATTCAAATAGTTCAACAATAAACAACTCAATCTCAATAACCAATGAACCAATAAACTCAAAACCAGAAACATAAATAATCTATCAACCTAACACCATATTCGATAAAACATAAACAGTAAACCGACACATCCTACATCCCCCTCTCTTCAGCCTCGATCCCGCGGTCACACTTTGCCTTTATCTGCATCACATGGTTATAAAAGATGCATGAGTATTATCATAAATACTCAGTGAGACGATCATCCTGTCTACAACCCATTTACGCAATTTCTAAACCAATTTAATTTAAATAGTTTCCAATAATTTATAAAAAAGTATTAAAAGGAGGAAATGTCTACTACCAAATATATATGATTTATGTGATAAAATCTTGCATTTAACTCTGGAATATTAACTGATTGATGGTAATGAAATAATGATAATTTAGGCAATAAATTACTTTTGATTTTTGTTACAAATGTCAGATTTGTTTTTTAAACTTTGACTTTATTGAAACTATCCTATTATTTAATGATAAAAGTAAATATGCAAATATTCATATCTAGGACTTTATTTTGCCAAAAATAACTTTTGACCTGCAAATATGAGAAAGTCAATTAATTGAAAAAAAAAATCATAGACCAAAAGCTGTATAAATAGAACATTTCTTTAACATCCAAACAACTTAAGGAAATCATTCTTTCTCAATAGAATTCATACCCAGACAAAAACTATGGGAATTACAAAAACTCCAATAGCTTGTTTACTCATAGTAATATTGATAAATTCGTTGTCCAGTTATGATGTTTTGGCGTCAAGTACGTTATATTTTAAGTTAGCTATTTTGTTAACATTATGATCATTTTTTATATAAATAATTGTTTAAGAATTCTTTTTTTGACGAGCATGTCGTTTGTTTTGTGTGTTTATATAATCATAAACATAGACATGCATTCTACAATTGATTTTTTGTGTGTGTGTGAACATGTGTAGGTTATAAGATAGAAAAGATTTCATATGGCGAATGCAGTATTTTGTGTTCGGATACATACGGAGAGCATGAATGTTTTATTGACTGTCTAACGAAACGCTATGGATTAGGAGGTGAATGTTATTCAGCTTCTCCTAAAGATCCTGCAAGATGTTGTTGCAAAGTATAATATTTGTATTGTTCCAATCTTTTGGATTTAATATCTCTCTCTTATTATCTCCAATATATTATCGAAAATATATTTTTAATAAAAATGATGAAATCTTAAAGATAAATATAAAAATAAACATTTAATATTAGTCTATCTTCTTCTTATTTTTCACTTGATTTATCATACTATTATAAATTATTAGAAATGTTATAATGAAGATTCTGCAACGAACAATTTCATCTTCTGGTGTACTTTGACCGCCAGTCTCGAGCCTCCTGCAAGCATGTCTTCAGTAATCTGCATAATTGACAATAAATCGCATTCTCTGGCATTCAAACCACAAATATCATGTTATAAAAGTACTAATGAACCTTTAACCAAACCATTAGGCTAAAAGGGCTTTCACAATACTAGTCTATCATTGGATTATAATTTTTAAATTATATATTAGATTTTTGTTGTATAAACTTTATAAAACTTATATAATATAATTATATGTTTGGTGTTTAATAAGATAGTAATGTTGGACATGTGCCCTGTGTGTATTAAATATAATTAAATTATTTTTTAAAAATGTAATTTAATAAGTTTTCATGTGATAAATATTTTATTAAAACTACATATATTAAACCACAATTACTTGTAATTTGAGATTGCTTATTAAATCAATTTTTATACTCTTATAATTTCTTAATATTGTGGTTCTTTTTATAATAGGTTTACGAAGGGAAATTGCAAAGGATGTACTCCGATAAATCCATAACTAAATGTGTGTTTCTGACAGCTTTTTTGGTCCTCTGTTCATTATTAAAAGACAATTACAGCCCTATACAAAGTTGCTTACAAAAAATTGATTTTATACCGATGCAATCTCTTGTGGGACCTCTCAGAAGATATTATTGGTTCAGCATAACCCGTCATTTTTGTTTTAGGTAAATGAAAAGTTTCCAAGTTCTTGTTCTCGTATGTACTTTCTTCTTCAATCTGAAATCTTAAGTTCTCTAAGATTTGTTTTTTTTCTCAAATTAAGCTCTAAAATCAGATCTCTTATTTCTTCCCCACTGGCCCACAAGTCCTTATGTCTGGTAAGATCTTTGATTCTAGAACTTACGGTTTATCGTTTTAAAAAAAAAATTTATCAGATTTATTTTGTAAAGTTAAAATCAGATTTTATCTAACCTCGTATTTGTAACCTCCTTGTTACCCAGATTTGGAGTTACAGGCTCTCTTTTCTATAATTTCTATCTTTTCGGCTAATTGTAGGTGACGCTGAGTCATCTCTAGCGAAGGATGTGGTAGTTACATCTGAAATGGAGACATATAAGTTTTATAGGTTTAATGGCTTTTAATTTGAAATGGATAAGGCGATGTGTTATCGAAGTTGTTTACGTGTTAATTCTTGTATTTTGACAACGAATTTGTTAACGTGATATGTTAACGATTTTTGTAACTCGTTTTCTTAACGATTTTCGTAACTTGATTTCTTAACGAGTTCGGGAACGAGCTTGTTAACAGCTTGTTAACGAGTTCCACAATGATTTTTGTTAACTAACAACTCTGATAACGAGATTTGTTAGACCATACTGTAAGGAGTCTTGTTGTCCAAATCGGTAATGAGATCTGTTAACCAGGTTCTTAATGTGCTAATCCTTTATTGTTAATGAAGTTGGTAGTTAACTTGATTGTTATCTAATTCTCTCTAACTTAATGCAATTGTTAACATGAAGAGAACGAGATTTGTTGAGGATACCGTAACGAGTTTTGTTGTCCAGATCGGTAATGTGATCTATTAACAAACTTGTTAGCGTGTTAATCATTGTGTTTTTGTTAACCAGGTTGTTAACATTATTTGTTATTCGTTAACGGGAACAAGTTTGTAAACGGGTTTCTTAATGAGTTTTGTTAGCTAACAAATTTGATAACGAGATTTGTTGACGGTATATTGTAACAAGATTTGTTTTCCAGATCAGTAACGAGCTTTGTTAATGAACTTGTTAACGTGCTAATCCTTGTATTTGTTAACGAAATTGTTAACGTAATTTGTTAACGAGATATGTCAATGGGTTTTCTATTAATATTTATATTTGTTAACGAAATATATATGTTACTGATGTAACGACTATATTATTTTATATTAATATTATCTTTATGAAATTTGATTCAAATGGACATTCGCGACATGATAACCTAAAATATTAAGAGCACTAACATATACAATTGTTAGAGTATACGAACATACACAATCACATTTAAATGTGATGGTGTGCTGAGTAATCATACCAAAAACAGTGGTGAAATGGGTGTCAAGCATGCTGAAGCTCAGGGTGTGTTAATTAACAAGGTTGGCGAGGTAACAATAATGTGTTGCCATTAATTGTTTCACAAAATGTTAACGATAAAATATGTACCTTTAATTAAAAAAATACTCCATGTAATTGAGGAGAAAACTTCAGCTCCGTAATTCAAAACATTTTCTCTATTTTTGGGACAGCTACCAAAAACTAATAATATTATATTTTACACTGTATTATTATATTTCTGTCAAATATTATAGATCTCGCCCTCTTTCGTGGATAGGGGTTTTTTGGTCCACCTTTTTGATTATATTTTATATACATTCAATTTCTGTTATTATACTCCATATTTTTAATTTTTGGATCACCGAGGGCTATAACTTTCATTGTCCCGTTTATGAACCACTATATTTCTCCATTTTCAACGTTCGATTTTCAAGATATTTATAATATTTTATTTTTATTAAATTTTAAATGTTTAATTAAATAAAAAATATCTAATATTTAGAAATTTGAATCAATTATAATATAATATTTTAAAATTATAACGTTTTCAATTTTTGTATTTATAATATTTATCTTTTAAAATATTTATAATACTAAATATTTGTATCCTAGTTAAACTACTAAAACATTATTTCTAATTGTTCACATCAAAATATTTGTAATACTATAGATATTATTTTGTTTAATTATATGGTTTCATCAAAAAAATTCATATTAAACCAAAATATTATAAAGTTGGATGTTTATTAAATCAACGTTCTTACTCTTATAGTTTTTTATCATTTTATTTTTATAATAGTCTAGTGAACCAGTGGGATTTCCAATGTGGGATTTTGAAAAACTCATATTTATTTCCAATGTGGAATTTTGAAAAACTCATATTTTATCATTTGATAAATTGATAAACTCATATTACAAATTCCAACTTGTAGTAAAAAAAATCTACTTTTTATTAATACATAGATGATGTGATAGATTAATTCTTTTGATAAAATTTAGTCCAACAAAGAAATGAGAAAAATGTAATATTTAAGAAAATAATTAATTTGATATATTTGGTAAGATATGGAAAAAATGATAATATTTTAAGCTAAAATATGTATAAATAATTTATTTAAATTACTCTCTAACCAAACAAATACATTGACATATAATGTAAATAGTCTATTAATTACACTACAAGAAAAACCGTGAATAGCCACAAATCAGCCACAATTTAATTCGTGGCTAACACAAAATAGCCACAACATATATCAATTTTGAATTTTGTGGAACATTGTAATAATTTGTGGCTAAATTAGACATGAAAACGGTTTCGTGACTATTTGTGTCTCAATTTCTACGGATAGCTACCAAACGTTGTTGTGGCTAAAAAGTCACGTATAGCCACAAATCGTGTGTTTATAGACACAACATATGTTTGTATCTCTTCGTAGCTATATAGCCACACCGATTTTGTGCCTACTCGTAGCTAAAACCTTTTACCGACATGTCATGTCGAAAATTACACGGGTCAAAAATTACAATTGGGCCACGAAGCTAGTAGTAGATGTACCAATTCAATTCGTTTGTGGTTACAATTGGTAAAATAGCCAATTGGTACAAAAATTATTTAGTGTAAAATAAAACATAATATATATTTACAAATTGTAACCACAAAAAAGCTAGTAGTAGGTGTACCAAACATAAAAATTACTGGCCTTAACTAACCACAAAAATCTATGTACCAATTCGTAGCTATTTTATGTTGGCAAATATATTTTAAATTGGGCCACGAAGCTAGTAGTAGCTAATTCAGACTCGCCTACTGTTGTTAATAAAAAAGCAAAAAACAAAATACATAACCTGAAAATTTATGTTTTAATATTACAGGAGTGGTGGGAAATATGCACAAGAACGGAAAATTATGTTATGATAAAGTTCCAGAAAAAGAAACTCCGATATGTATCAATGGAGAATGTAATCAGATTTGTCTGCAGAAGAAGAAAGAAGTCGGGCATTGTATACGCTTATGGCAAACAAGTAAAAAATGGAGGTGCCACTGCTTTCATCGTTGCCCTACTTGATTGCGTTTTATTTGCACTACAGTTCAAATAATATTTTTAAGAAAGTAACAAAACCTGTATCTGAAGTTTATGGTCTAATGAATTGTATTATATTGTTTTTTTTTTTAATATAACGGGTAATTTGTGTTATTGTTGCTGCCGAATTATAATATGACTTTAAACTTAGTAATATGCAAGTCTGTTTGTCATCTCTCACTACCGTGTGATCTTTAATGCAAACTGATGATGTATGTGGTATGGTATCACAACACACTGGCTGTGTTTTTTTATCTTATCCAAAAAAAGAAACCAAATAGATGCGCAAGTTATAAACTAAATGAATAAATGTTTTAGTTACTTTAATAATTTTTGAATGTTTATGAGATTTAAATTTGATAGTGAAGTAACTATCAATTTATGTGATTTTTAATCTAAGTTAATTTAAAATTAAAGTTAAATATATAGCTACGATCTGTGACGAATAAGTTTGTGGTATGTGAAAATCAATAATATTTTGGCCACAAATTTTGTGATTCTAATTCCCGGTAATATTTTGGCACCAATTTTCAGTTTCCGGTAAAATAATATTGAGCGGCTAATCTTTAGCCTAAAAATTGAGCCTAATTTTTTTTTCATTTCCCGGTTCCTATGCCTCCTGGAGCAACTAGGTCCACTAGCTCCGCCAGTTCCAGACATCCTCTTCCAAGCCTAGCGGCTTTTATGGGTGCACCAGAGAGACGGAACATGCCTCATCTCCATCCACGTAGGCTCAGTGGCGGTTTATGGTATATTTATTCTTCAACTTCTCGTTTAATGATTTAATTTTTATTGTTCTGTGAAATGATTAGTCTAATGAGATATAGACAATTCAATTGTTTGCTAATATCGTAAGATTTCAAAATTTGAAAGCTTTTTCTTTTATGTGCATAACGTGTTTAATAAAATGTCTAGCTGAAAACTTTATTTCCTATCTTATAAAAAAAACAAGACATTTCTTAATTAATCATCAAATATAGAATACATTTCTTTATTTTCTATTCTATGTTTCTTATTAACATTATTACATTTGATTCTAATACTTATGTCTTGTCTGTTGTTGTAGCAAAAATACTTTTGGAAACCAGAGCTCCATAAGAGCATGTGCATCGCTGATACCCATCAAAAGGTCAGAATTTTTTTTTTTTTTTTAAGTTTTCGTAAAAAAAAAATTTTTTTAAAAAAATTGACGAATCGTGTGGTGACACGTGGTGAGCTGGTATTAGAAACGTCACAACGGGTATTGTCCGGGTGATACGCGCGGTCGGCCAGTCTCGCCACATGTCATTTTTTAATATTATTTTTTTTTTCTAGAAAACTGTGCTGATATCCATCTAAAACTCTGCATTGTACATGCTCTAATTCCGTTCTATGGTAGTGGGAGTATATCTTAAAGGAATCAATCACTTTCATTGACAAACGAGCCGAGGCTCATGTAGCTGAAGCTGAGGAATTAGAGCATGTGCAACGGCAGGCGCTCAAGGAGGCGCTTAACCGAAAAATAAATCAAAATCAATTAAAAGCAACTAGGTCCACTAGCTCCGCCAGTTCCAGGTATCCTCTTCCAAGCCTAGCGGCTTTTATGGGTGCACCAGAGAGACGGAACATGCCTCATCTCCATCCACGCAGGCTCAGTGGCGGTTTATGGTATATTTATTCTTCAACTTCTCGTTTAATGAGTTAATTTTTATTGTTCTGTGAAATGATTAGTCTAATGAGATATAGACAATTCAATTGTTTGCTAATATCGTAGGATTTCAAAATTTGAAAGCTTTTTCTTTTATGTGCATAACGTGTTTAATAAAATGTCTAGCTGAAAAATTTATTTCCTATCTTATAAAAAAACAAGACATTTCTTAATTAATCATCAAATATAGAATACATTTCTTTATTTTCTATTCTATGTTTCTTATTAACATTATTACATTTGATTCTAATACCTCTTTCTAATACTTATGTCTTGTCTGTTGTTGTTGTAGCAAAAATACTTTTGGAAACCAGAGCTCCATAAGAGCATGTGCATCGCTGATACCCATCAAAATGTCAGAATTTTTTTATTTTTTTTAAGTTTTCGTAAAAAAAAAAAAATTGATGAATCGTGTGGTGACACGTGGTGAGCTGGTATTAGAAACGTCACAACGGGTATTGTCCGGGTGATACGCGCGGTCGGCCAGTCTCGCCACATGTTATTTTTTAATATTATTTTTTTTTTCTAGAAAACTGTGCTGATATCCATCTAAAACTCTGCATTGTACATGCTCTAATTCCGTTTTATGATAGTGGGAGTATATCTTGAAGGAATCAATCACTTTCATTGACAAACGAGCCGAGGCTCCGAGGCTCATGTAGCTGAAGCTGAGGAATTAGAGCATGTGCAACGGCAGGAGCTCAAGGAGGCGCTTAACCGAAAAATAAATCAAAATCAATTAAAATCGCTGAAGTCGACGCTTAATTGAGCATGAGAAGCGTCGCTGCTAATTGCCACGTGGCGGCATCTGTTAATGAGAAGAAAAAAACGATTTTTTCTTACCTCATTTTTCTCTTTGGATTCTCTCTCCTCCCTCTCTCTTCTCCTTCGCTCTTCCCCGGCGATTTGGCTTGAAAGCTTTCATCGATAAGGGTGGAGATCCTGAGAAGGTTCCTTTCTCTCTAGATCCCTTCTCTTTTCGCTTGGATTCCGTGAAAATTCGATATGTATCTGTTTTTTGGCTCACTTAGGTGTTTAGTTTAATTTCGATTTTTCCGATCGATTGAGCTCTAGTTGAGCTTTTAATCTCAAATTTCGATCCGATCTGAAAAGTATGACTTCTAGGTTCACTCGATTTTGTGCTGAGTTTCTATTGAATTGTGTTAAAAGCTTTATGTAGAACAAGACAATTTTGAGCTTCGATGTACGTAATTGAGATGTTCTTCTTTGCTTCAAAGCTCTTTAGGACTTTAAAGAGTGAAATTCTCTCGCATGCTTATCCTTTTCTTGTTTTAGGATTCATAAACACGATAAAGATGTTATGTTTAAACTGTTTAAAAGGATTAAACTTTCTTCCTCGTGACAATTATGGGATTAAAAGTCAGCTACTTTGTGAAGTTTTTGGAGCTTATGAATATGGTTTTGTAATGGTACCGTGAAAATTTGTGATCTTGATTGGAATAATTCATACATGTCATTGCAGTTTTTAACTGAAATAATGATTGTTGTGTTTTTCGTTATGAACACAGATTGATTAAGAAGCAAGAAGAAATGTTAAGAGTGAACATTAAGCCGGGATCACATTCGAAGGAGTAGGGAACGAAAAACCGGGATATCTACCAGAAGACATCACTTTGTGGTTGAAGAAAAGAGACATCCTTTGTTCAAACGACGCGGAGATGACTTGGAGATTGCGGTGGAGATTCCTCTGGAGATTCCTCTTCTAAAGGCTTTCACGGGATGTTAACTCTCGGTGCCTCTGTTGAGTGGTGAGTCAATGACGATATCTATAGGAGAAGTGATCTTTCATGGATTTGAGAAGGCGATTAAAGGTCAATGTTTGCCAAATGCTAAAGAAGAAGGGAAGCGAGGAGATTTGAAGATAATGCTTTTAGTGAATTTCCCAAAAGAGTTGAGTGAAGAACAAGGCTTGTGAGGTTTTGAAAGATTGTTCTTGGGAATAAAGGCTTACAAAAATTTAAATTAAATGTTTTTTTTCTCTTAAGCACCCTAAAATAAGATTCTCTCATTGGAGCAAAAAAAAAAATACAATTCTTAATAGAAGTGTTAACACATTTTTAATAATAAAAAAATAATTAAGCACTCTCCATTGCACATGCTCTTAGCAAGGCAGCGCTTAGAGGGATCAGGTGTCACAGAACTTACCCAGCAGCAGCTTGATGATGCTTACGTAGAGGTAATAATTTATACTCTTAATTCAGATTATATGTGTAATTCATAAGTGTTTGCCTGCGATGATGTTCTGTATTTTTCATTTGGCTTTTTTTGGTATTTAAATTCTATCCGAGATGTAACCAATTATTTTTTCTGCTTTGCACGATTGTCCCAAAATTTATAACTCGGTTTTTTTATGTCTTTTGCAGATTGCAATGAACTCCAAAGGGCATGTGTATGGACTAGGACCAGTTCAACTTGTTGATGTTACTGCCAACGAGTCTGCCACTGCTACTCTCCGCCAGAACGTGAATGTAGAACTGCGTTTGGATGTTTAATTTGAACACTCTTTCTTATATGTAACACGTTTGGATGTTTAATTTTAGAATTGTGTACTATTATTATTAATTTTTTATTTTTGTCAGCTACGATTTTTTATTTGTGTCTATAAGTTGATGTAGACACAAAGATATGTGTCTATGTGGTGCTTATCTACAAACAAGCTGCGATTTAAGTTGTGGCAATTTGTGTCTATGTGCTAAATTAGACACAAGCATACTTGTGTCTTTTGTAGCTAAAGAGGCGTGGCTATATTTGTGGCTCGATGTGGCTCGATGTGGAATGCAGATCTATCTATTCGTGGCTAATAGCCGTGACTATGTTGCAGCTATGTTGTGACTCTATGTCACAATCATAACTGTGGCTATTTGTTTCAAATAGGGACAATATAAGTTGTGGTAAATTGTGGCTTGAACAGACACAAAAAACGGAGGTGTCTATTCGTGGCTATTAGTGACGAATTTAGCTGTGGCTAAATTGTGGCGAGGTAGCTACGAAAAGCGAGGACTGGTGGATAGCTACAGGCTGAAAGCTTCGGATTTTAATTGTGTCAAGTTGTGGCTATGGTCAAAATAGCCACAGAATATGGATACCTACAATTGAATTTGTGGCTATTAACAGTTTTTCTTGTAGTGTTAATTGCATATATATATTTTGCCAAAATGACAATTAATTTGAAACAGATGGAGTAATGTTTGTCTTAATTAAAATTAACCTTAAGAACATGTATTTTAAGATATACATGGTAAACAACATAAATTATGAAGCAGAATTTTAAAAATAAAATAAAAATAAAAGTAGAATATTGATAAAATTATTCAACTTCAGTTACACAAATAGATTTTTTTTGGTAAATAGAAGATCATTTAGTTTGCACTAAATAAAATATTATTTATTGATAGAATATTTAGTTTGCACTAAATAAAAAACGTAAGTTTTAATGAGCACATCATTTTTTACTGGGTTTGAACTTTTTTTTTATTGGTGAAAAAAAAGATTTCTGACTTGATGATTCAATTTTGCATTAAAACGTCAAGGGTTTAGTTAGCTAAAATATTTGTCACCCCACGAAGAGCATGGGTTACATGCAACCTGTAGTTTGTAATAATTGTGATGAAATAAAAATAAACGTCGCTTCTACTGTTAATTTCGTTTGTTTTGTTTGGTATATCTAGTTTTTTTTTTTTTTTTTTTAGTTTTCTGTTTTCTCCATTTTTTTTGTTATTTCTGTATGAAATTTTAAAAATAAGTAAAACCCGTATAAAACAGTAAAACTTCACTTTTCTTACCAGAAAAAAATTACCAACAACAAAAACAGTTATGACTTATCAGATTTTCAGTCTCCCTAGAGGAATAATTCAAATAGGATGAGGCATAACAAAAAGGAGGAAATGTCTACTACTACAAAAAAAAAGAACTTTTATCATCTTTCCAGTATTTATTTATGCGATAAAATCTTGCATTTAACTCTAGGATATTGACTGATTGATGGTAATGATAATCTATACAATAAATTACTTTTGATTTTTTATTACAAATGTCAGATTTGTTTTTGAAACTTTGATTCTGATTTGAGACTATCCATATTATTTAATGATAAAAGTAAATATGCAAATATCTATGACTTTATTTTGCCAAAAATAACTTTTGACCAGCAAATATGAGAAAGTCAATAAATATAAAAAAATTCATAAAGACCAAAAAGCTATATAAATAGAGCCTTTCTTTAATATCCACACAACTTAAGAAATTTATTCCCTCTCAATAGAATTCATACCCCAACAAAAAAAAAAAACTAGTTTGGTTTGGTTTGGTTTGGTATATAGTTTTTTTTTTTTTTTTTTTTAGTTTTCTGTTTTCTCTTTTTTTGTTATTTCTGTATAAAATTTTNTAGTATTTAGCACGGGCATGGACCTTTTTAGTATAGAAACTATCTATAAATTTCAGTGTTCAAGAAAGTGTTAGGCGCTAAGCGGGCGGCGACTCAGCACCTAGCACCTAAAATGCCTAATCGGGGTCTAGGCAATTTCTAGGCATTTTAAAAGTTTACGAAATAAACCTATATATTAGACATATTTTAAATATATAATATAACAATATATTATATCAAGTTCAAAATACACTCAAAAACATTATAAGAATAGTAAAACTAAAATATAAGAATTATTATATATTTATATTACATAAAAATATCCATCAAAAATGAATTATGTTAAATTATAAATAAAAATTTAAATAAAACCATGGTCTATGAATATTTAAGCGCCGAGAAGGTAATCGCCACGGTCTATTAACTCCTAGCGCCTAGGCAGTGCCTAGGCGGCCACCTAGACCGCTTTTTAGAACGCTGATAAATTTTAATTTACATCATATTATAATTGAAGTAAAAAAAAAGTATTTATATTTATTCTTTTAAGAACGAATGTAGAGCAAACGTGGAGACAGTAAAGAAACGGAGCGAAGAATAACTGTTTCTTAGAAGTTAGAAGTAATTGATTGCTTTTTGTTTGTAGTAGCTCGAGACTTGTTAAACGCTTCGATAGAGACATCATCGATCTAACAAACAAAAAAACATTGGCAAAAACAACTTAATCAAGTATGTAGTACGAAGAACCAATTTCAGATAAAGAAAGAGTAACATAAGTACATTCGTTCCCAAATAACAACCTTTCTCATTCCATTAATAAAACATCTAGAGTCTGTAAGACAGAGTATGAAGTACAAAGAAACCAATTTTAGGTAAAGAAAGAGTATGTAAATTCATTCCCAGTTTTACTTATTTACGTATCTAATAATAAACTCATCTTCTGTTAGTAGAATATCATAAGAACATGAAGCAATTGTTTAACTTTGAAAAGAAAAGAAAAACTATTGTGAGAGCACGTACCGACAAAGAATTTTTCGTCATGAGTCTCAGAAAGCAACTCATCGAAAGGGATCAAATTGAAAAAAAGGAGTGGTTTGGAACCTGCTCGCAAAGCTTCTCATGTGTTGACCATTGACCAACTGAAAAAATATTTTGAAATAATGATTTGTTCCCCTGAAATTGCCAAGATTAGGAGACAAATTAATATTCATCAAAACACAATATTTTATTTCTTCAATGTCCTTTTGGAATATTAATTTCCCTCCTGTAATACATGTTTGTATACATCTCTTTGTCATCAAAATAACAATTAACTATGAAACTTTTTATATTTAGTGTAGAACAGATTTATAAAATAGATCCCGGTATGTACCTTATCATCTACAAGTATTAATCAAGTCCGCAAATATTTCTAGAATTGTCCTTGTTTTTTGAAATCGCCGAAGACGGGTAACTCGAGATTCAATCTTCAAATCTTCAAATCTTCAAATTTGGGCTTAAGTCAGCGATTGGTGTGAGAGGAAGTTCCATCTTGTAAAAAAATCACAGTAGTACCTGAAATTCAATTCAGAAAACAATCTCAATTACATTCATGCAACTCAAACAAAACCCAAGAATTCAGTTCAGGTAAAAAAAAAAGGAAAATTGGCAATTTACCCCAAAAAAAACCTCTTTTTATCCACATACACTTTCACAAACTCACTTTGTCCTCTTACCCTTTTTTTTGGGAATTAATCCAAATTTACCCTTCAAATTGATTAGATATACT
>OVBJ01002051.1:0-21111 GCA_900406535.1 Noccaea bulbosa
GCAGGCATCGATCGACACCAGTGGGGGTGTCGATCGACACTCTTGTTGTTATGAGTTTTGCTATATACTGATCATTGCTGCTTTTGCTTTATGCTGTTATTGTTGTTGTATTGTCTGGTGTTGGACGTACATGGCCTGCAGGCAGGATGATCCACTCACTAAGTATTTATGATAATACTTACGCATCTNTGAGGATGTTTAGGATGTTTTATGGTTTTAAAGTTATTGTTGCAAACCTGGTGTTTAGGTTGCTAGTTTCATTATTATTTCATTGAATTCATTTGCTGAACTGGTTTTATGATTTATTAATTATTGATTCTTTTCTGAGAACTTCCGCATTGTTAATAATAATAATAAAAAAGCTTGGTTGTTTCATTTTGGTATCAGAGCGTATACGGTTTTAGGACTGTTAGCATTGGGTGAACTGGACTATGTGTTTAATTGATTAAGTGTGTTAGTCAGTTAGTAGTCTAGTATCATCCTCTCGGCCTTCCAGTATTCTGGGGGTAAGTGAGTTGGAGTTTGTGTTTGATGTGTTTTGTGTGTTTGCTGACCTTGTTCTTTCTGTACTTGGTTCAAGTGCAGCGAGATGGACGCAGGTCGAGGACGTTGTCGCGGTAGAGGCCGCTGTGTTGCAGCAGCTGGTCGCGGTGCGGCTGCAGCTGGTCATGGTGCAGCTGGTCGCGGTGCAGCTGCAGCGGGTCGTGGTGTTGCTCGTGGTGGAGCAGCGGGTCGTGGAGGTCGGGGTGCTGGGCGTGGTATACCAGAGGCTGAGTCTTCGGCGGAGAGTCAGGCTTTGAGTGGGGCGACGGCGTCAGTTAATCAGTAAGTCCCGTTGGCCGGTGGGGCTAACTTTGGTGCCGGTGGTGGCGCGGGCGTCGGTGGTGACGCAGGGGCTGGGGCAGCTCCCGGTGGTGGGGTTGCGGCTCTAGCTCAGGGGGATTTGATAGTGGGGCTACTGACACAGATTTTGGCTCGTCTTCCTGATGGGGCGTTGGTATAGCTTCAAGTTTTACAATTTATAACCCAACCAAATTAAGCTGCAAGTGCACAGCTGTGTTGTAGTCGGGTTCGAACACAAGGAGGGTGTGATCTCGCTTCAAACTTGTTGTGATTCATGAGTAGCTAGAACAGAATATGGTTGTTGTGGTGAACCTAAAATCAAAAGAAAACAAAGGTAAGTAAGTGAAAGAGGTTGTAAACAATTAAGAGAAAGAGTTAGGCAAAGGATAATCTCTCAAAACAAGTAATGAAGTGATGATTGCATTGGTATTTCATTATGGACTGTCTTGAACTCAAACCACTAAGGTATGGTTTTCCCACTTTCGTGGCTCCAACCACTATGTTTAATCAACCCAATAGACTCAACTTTCGATAATATGTGATGCTAGATGATCAGAAAAGCATACAGCATTAAACTCAAGTAAAGGTGAAGATCAATTCATGAATAAAAGTCCCAATTGCAACCGCCAATCACATCATACAAGTTTCATTGATTTCCCTCACCTAACAAATGAATCTACTCGGACANTATTGATGAGTAAAAGAGATAAGGGATAGAAGAAGCTTCTCTGTTGAAGAACAAGTCGAAATCCCTTGAAACTCTTGGATCCAAAATACAAAACTTAACAAAAACAGAGAATGAAAGGAAACAAGGTTTTATGTTGTGCTAGGGTCTTGAACGGCCCCTCCTTTCTCTTCCTCCTGGATGGCACAGCTCTCTTTGGAATCTCTCTGACGGCCAACCCTAGACACCCCTCGAAAAGAGGCTAAAAACATGTATATATAGGTCGTGGAGTTGCCAGTTTCTTGAAGTGCCCGAAAAGGAAACTTTCCGATGAGCTGGACTCATTGTTTTGCGATATGAATGGGCTAAGACAAGGCTGAGGAAACCACCAAAAGCAAGCTGGTATTGTGTTAAGTTAAGCCAGGGTCCATCCCGCGGAAGTCCGGACGTTGGGCTATGTTGATTCCAGAAGTAGCACACGTTTATGCGACGGGATATTTAAGGTGTAAGAATTGAGAACTGGGAAAAGAGTCTTATTAAACTTGGAAGATGAAAAGAGATTACAAAGGAAAAGCGTCTCTGCGACAAGCTTGCCGAGACGGAATCGAAGGAAAAGAATAAAGACGAATTTATGCTAGGGTTTTTGCCTCTCTACTCTCAGCTATTGTGAATTAATCTCTGGATCCTCTTCAAGTAATGAGGGGTCTTCTATTTATAAGGAGAGGAGGTCGGCTTGCGTGAATATCTTCCTTCTTTCTCCATAAAGGAAATATTCCCTTTGTAATTCTCTTTTTCCATTCTTCAAGGAGGTGCATCTCTATATTGACATTTTTCCCATGATTTACCTTTCTCCTCAAGAATTGCCATTTTTATGAGGAGGTTAAGGCGAAGACGGGCTGGGCCTTGCTATTGTTACTAATTGAGACGGGCTCAGGGAAATGTGCTCATTTCACCTCTAAAAATAAGTCCCCCCCCCCCCAGTTCGGCGAGTCAAATGCAATTTGATCTCGGCGGACTTCATGAATGGGAGTAGAGCTTGAGAGCTATTAGTAACAAGTGCGAGATGCCAATGCTGGCTCGTCTTCAGTGCGATGTTGCGTTATTAACTTTAGATTTGTGCTGCCTCGTTAAAACCTTGATATGGAAAAACCCGTATGGGATAAAAACCATAAAGAGGGAAAAGAGTACGTTGACGTCATCTTGTCCGCAAAAGAATATGCATTTGGTAATTTATCTCGGACTTGACGTCGGCTCGTCAAGGAGAATAAATTGCCGTGATGATTTTTCTCGGACTTGACATAAGTTTGTCAAGGAGGATCGATCGTTTATCTCGAACTTGACAGCGGCTCGTCAAGGAGAATTTACCTCGGACTTGACAGCAGCTCGTCAAGGAGAATTTACCTCGGACTTGACAGCGGCTTCTCAAGGAGAATTTATTTCGGACTTGACAGCGGCTTGTCAAGGAGAATTTATTTCGGACTTGATAGCGGCTTGTCAAGGAGAATTTATTTCGGACTTGACAGCGGCTTGTCAAGGAGTATTCATCTCGGACTTGACAGCGGCTCGTCAAGGAGAATTTATCTTGGACTTGATAGCGGCTCGTCAAGGAGAATTTATCTCGGACTTGACTGCAGCTCGTCAAGGAGAATTTATCTCGGACTTGACAGCGGCTTGTCAAGGAGAATTTATCTCGGACTTGACAGCGGCGTGTCAAGGAGAATTCATCTCGGACTTGACAGCGGCGTGTCAAGGAGAGTTCATCTCGGACTTGACAGTGGCTCGTCAAGGAGAGTTTATCTCGGACATGACAGCGACTTGTCAAGGAGAATTTACCTCGGACTTGACAGCGGCTTGTCAAGGAGAATTTATCTCGGACTTGACGGCGGCTAGTCAAGGAGAATTTATCTTGGACTTGACAGCGGCGTGTCAAGGAGAATTCATCTCGGACTTGACAGCGGCTCGTCAAGGAGAATTTATCTCGGACTTGACAGCGGCTTGTCAAGGAGATTAATTACTTCTCTCGAGTTTGACGGAAGCTTGTCAAGGAGATTGAGTAATCAACTTGATTGTTCTCGGATTTGATTTCAGCTCATCAAAGAGATCAATATGTGCTTTATTTACTCAGACAAAGTAGTGTTGCTTTATACTCGTCAGAATAAACTCCTCATTCTTCTAAGGAAATTGGCGAAGCATGCGTATACTGACGTTATCAGTCGTCGAGCTGCCAAACGTCTTTGAAAAATGGTTGGGATAAAGATTCTCCCATTATTTTGGCTGATTTGGAACGATGCATCATATTGTTAGACGAATTCTCGCCTGATGATGGTTACCTCGCCAGCTTGAGGGAGTTCACCGAGAGAAATGAATGCAAATGCCGAGATGGGGACAGATCCAAGGGCCTCTGAGACCAAAGTTGCTTAGGCCCCCATCTTTCTCTCTTGCTTTTTATAACTCTTTTCATCACAGCAATTTATGCCGATGTAATGACAAGACCCGGAAGAGTTTTAATCCATATGCTGCTTGGATTAATATTGCTTTGCAATGCTCATCTTTTTTTTTTATTGCGAGATGAATATCGCGAATATAGTTGACAATTTCTTGCTTTTTGAAATATCTTGCTTCAGACTATATCCTTTAAAGAGATGCGATATGCTATCAACCAGGCGAAATGATTCATTTATCTAATCGTCATCAGACAAACGATTCAACTTGCGGGGACAGCTCGACATGCTCAAGTTTGTCGTGATGAGATGCTACTCGCTGTGATGATGCAATGCATCGTGACGAGATGTGATGCTACGCAACTCGTCACGATTCTCATTTATGAGATACCGATCAATGCTTATTAGATCTATTTGTGTTGCCTCCTGATGAGATGCGATGCTACGCAACTCGTCAGGACTCTCGTTTTAGAGACACTGATCAGTGCTTATTAGATCTGTTTGCTGGCAGTGCTTAATGCCTGTATTCGGTGACGAGGTCTAGAAACTCGAATTACACCTACGACAGCTAAGTCGAATATGATTAACAAGATAGCAATTTTTTCTTGCCCATATGGCTTAGGGGCGTGCGAGGTATGCGTGCTCTCGGCTTTGCCGTGGATGATCAGTCCACTACGGCGTGCGGGGTGCGGTCGAACGTTTGGCCAGAACGTCGAGACTACTCTTGGTGTGTGCTTTGTGCTTGCTTTGTGCGTGCTTAAGAGTAGCTTTGAGAGTCACTTTGTTTGCCGAGCTCATAGACAAGGACTCTTTATACTGCCGAGTTCCAGAGGCATTGAGACTCATTAATTTACCGAGTACTCAAGGAATTTTATGACTCTGAGTTTGCCGAGTTCACTAGGCACACCAAAAACATCTGTTTTAACCTAAGTCAAACAGAAAATTCTTGCTCGGATTTTCTGCCGAGATGAAATGCTCTCAAGGATTCGGAAAAAGATGCGTGCGTGCGAGCGGATTAACAAAAATAAAAACAGCATTTTATTTTCATTAAGTTATTGCTGTATCTCGGTGAAAGGTTGCCTACGTACCCAAGCCGGGATCAAGCCATTCGTAGTTCATTTCCGATGCTTCTGATTTTACTTCGGCGATGCAAGATGAATGACTCGTCGATCATTCGATGACGAAGTGAATCTGTCAATTGCTCGTTGACAAGATGCTTTTGGTGATCACAGCTGATCACTCGATCAAGTCATTCTTTGCCGAAGTGATAGATGCTTCGGCGCTTTAGGCCGGGTAAGACAATAATGCAGAACTCATCTTCTTGCCGAGACCGTCAGGTAATCTGATGCTAGGATGGACATAAAACTTTAGTTATGCTGAGCCGATCGGAAGTGGACAAAGATAACGTCGCGATGATACTAACCCCGACACAAAGCTTATATGCCGAGATGATCAATGGCAGAATATATGAAGTGCTGCTGTGATGCGATGCTGAGCATATAATCTCTGCTATGCCGAACTTCATCGACGAATTGATCACGCCTACCATTCATTGACGAGATGAGTTGCTGCTCATCCGTGAATAATGCTTTGCGGTGGTTTCTCTTGCTGGAGAGGCGTGGCAAATCGGTTTCGTTTAGATTTGCTTATGTGCTGGCACTTTAGGCCGAGGTGGGTGCGAAAGCTAGCGGTTCAGACTTAGTCTTTTGGAAGATATTCCTGAGTTGAATACAAAACATGTAAGGCCCTAGCATCGCCAAACTTTCTTGTATAACTCAAAACCATGCGAGGTTTTATCTCGACAACACAGAGAATGCTTCTCGTCTTGTTATTTGCTTCCGACTCGTCAATGNTAAGGTGATCCATTGCATTGCGGTTTATTCGGTTGAACGAATCGGGCAAAGTAAAAACTTGCCATTGACGAGATGAGTCTGTCGACGAAATGATCCGCTGATCATTCGTTGACGACATGATTTCTTCTTCAGATGCTATAGCGCTGTAGGCTGAGTTGGACTCGAAGGCGACTTGCTTCGGCTTATGCTGTTTATGATTCTGAGTAATGCTCTTCAGAAAAGTTCCAGAGCGTCGCCGTCTCGTCATGACTATGCTTGCCATTATTTTTTGCAAAAATGCTTTGTAGTTAAACCAAATCGTCCAAGAAAGATGGTGCTTAAGAGGAGGCCTGCCGGGTCTGTTGCTGAGGCCATCCTAGTACCCTACTCCCCTCCCCGAAAGGAGGGGAACCGACTCACCTACCGAGTCGAGTGATCCTCCGAAGACTATGAAATCTTCCATTGCGTCGAGGACGAAGTAAGTCTTTTACGACTTTGATTTAACTCTGCGGTTTGGTGCTTATTGCTTACGATTTGCATGCTTCGTCATGCTTTTAGGGGTTCTGCTGCCCTGAAGAATTCCAAGCTTGAAAGAGCGGCCAAGGGGAAGGCGTCTCGTGCCGAGACGAACTCTGATGCTACTGCCAAAAATGATGAAATTCCTCCTTTGGACGACTCATAGGATTCATCTCATCAGCCTTGAGGCAAGGATCTCTGCTCCGGATACGATCGCGGCACAGTGAGGTGTTCATACGGGGCCGAAGTCGAGAGTGTCGATACTGAGGCTCTCGACCTGAACTAGATAAGCATGGAGTAAAAGGGGAACATACCTCGTGTTTAGCAGGGAATTCGATGTCGGGTTGGTCGGGAGCTGCAAACCTGATCCTTGCTGGGGAGTTCCTCTCAAGGCACTTGATCTTCGAGATGATTTTGCCGAGGCTTCTGGAGATCTCGTCGAGATGGTGGGCAAGTATGCCGCGATGACCCACTAGTATGCTTAACAAGACTTATAATGTCGTTCTCGTCGGATGGATTATAAAATCTTATTAGAGTTATAGCTGGACCTTTTGCAAGGCTGCCTACGTACCCAAGCTAGGATCAAGCCATTCGTAGTTCATTTCAATCAGAGCTTGATTGATGGACTCCTCTTTTTTGTGCCGAGCTAGGAGTAAAACTTCGCAGAGCTAGCGGTAATACTTCGTCGAGTTGAAGGCATTAGTTTCTTCGAGATAGATGTATCTCGAAGATCTATGGAATGCGTCTGCGAGAGTTTTCGGCTCGTCGAGCATCAGACTTGCTTTGAATTTTGATTCGAACCAAAGACCGCATTCTAATGCTTTGATGGCCATCTCATCGGGAAGGTTGGTATGTTCTACTGCCGCTAATTGGAATCTGTGCATGAACTTGTGCAAAGGTTCATGCCTCTCTTGAGTCAATGTGAAAAGGTTTGTACAACTTTTCGACATGAACATGGAGTATTGCTTCAAGAAGACCGTAGCGAGGTCATCGAAGCTGTCGATAGATTCGGCTGAGAGGTTTGAGAACCAGATTGATGCTTCTTTATCCATATGTTCGGGAAAAATCTGACAAAAATTTGCATCTCGCTCTTCGGGTGATGCATATTTTTGTCTCTTCATAGAAATTTTGAAGGTTGTGAGCCAGCTTCTGGGGTCGTCACGGCCATTAAAGGGCTCTAAGCGTAGAGTGATCTGGTCTTTCAGAGGAATCACGGCGAGACGAGGAGTCAAAGGACTCTTTCTCGTCTCGGCAAGGATTTCAGCTATCCCGCGTGCTGAGCTCGCAATGCGATTCGCTCTGAAACTGATCAGACTGAGCTCTCGGCGTAACTTCGTTACTCCAGGGTCGATTTCTCTTACAGTGCTTTGTAGAGTTTGACTCGCAGCATCACTACTGTTCGTCGCGGCATTGAAGTATGTTGCTTTCGAATCAATCTCGTCATGATATTCGATGAACTGATCTGCGATGCTTTCAGAGTCCTTTGCCGGGTTGGGAGTTGGCCACGACGGAGAGTTGAGGGAATTTCCTTTTGCATGTCTCTCGACGTCGCCGCTAACGATATCTGCAATATCTTGACGAGATGAAAGGTGCTGTTGGGAATGCGATTGGTCAAGTCGCCGCCAATGGTTCCGAGGTCATTTAGCAACAGACTTCTCCACACTGCAAGAGAGTGATCTCTTATCAGCTTTCGTTTGTTGTAAAGACTCCAGATCATCTTCATCTGGCATAGCGATTTCCGACTTGACTTTGCCGAGATGCTTGGCATTGCAGTTGTCATCCTCCTCGAGCAGGATGTGTTGCTGAGCTAGATGAAGAGCGTCATCCAAAGTTGAGCAAGTTTGGAGGATTAATGATTCTTTGAGTTTCGACTTATACCGAAGGCCGATTCGAAGTGCTTTGAGGGACATGCTGTCCGGGGTTTTGCCGAGGTCAGATAATGTGCTTTTGAATCTGTCGATGAAACCCCATAGGGGTTCATCCATTGATTGCGTCAGGGTGAACAGGTCTTGCATACCCTTGGTCGTGATTGGACTCTTTCGGGTCTCGGCAGAGACTTCCGTCAGTTCTAGTGCCGAACTTGTGACGAGATGCGCATTCGAGTTGGTCTCGTCGAGACACCGATTGATTCTTTCGACTTTGGGATTTGCTCTCCTGGTAGGTCGTGCGGCCCAATTTTCCGAGTTGTCTTGATTTGTGTTAACACCTGCCGTTGTGACTTTTAATCCCGTGGTTGAAGTTGCTGGCAACTCATCGAAAAGGTGACCACCTCCTGGAGATGGCTCTTCGAGCTGTTTTTGCGTTTTCTTTTGCTGAGCTTGCATTGCGCCAAGGTTGTTTGAGGGCGGTGTATGGCGGTACGGATCGTTGCCAAGAGATCTGCTTGCGAGATCATCATTGGTCTTGCAGCAAGACGATCAGCGGATGGCGGTGGAGTCTCGTCGCATGCTAGCGGTAGAATCTCGCTGCAAGCTGAGGTAGTATTGTCACGAGCTCTTGACATAGTCTCGACGAAAGCTTTTCGCGGAGTTTCGTCGCAAGCTGGTCGCGGAATCTCGACGCGAGCTGGTGGCAAAGCCTCGTCGTGAGCTGATGGTTGGGTACGACGATCAGCGGTACGATGCAGAGCCTCGACGCGAGCTGGTCGCGGAGTCTCATCACATGCCGACGAAGTATCACGATGATCAGAAACCGGTGGCATCTCGTTGTGAGTTGGTTGTGCGGGATGATGTTCATCTCTCGGCGGCATAGCCTCGTCGCGAACTCCCGGTGCGGCATGATGATCAGTGATCGGCGGCGGTGTCTCGTCAGGAGCTGGCTGTGCGGCTGTTGGCGGTGGAATCTCCACGCGAGTTTGCGGTATGGCTGTCGGCGGAGGCATCTCATCGCGAGCTGATGGAGTCTCGACTTTTGACGGTGCAGGACGACGATCGGTAGTCGGCAGCAGAGTTTCGTCGCGAGCGGGTGGCGGAATCTCGATGCGTGGCGACAGTGCGTTACGGCGATCAATAGTAGGTGACGGCGTTTTATCTCGCGTATTGGTGACGAGATCGCCAGACTCGCCAAACTCCTGCCGGTGCTGTTTGACGTTGTCGACAGATAGATCTACTTGTGATATTATCATTGGTGATGCGCCAAGATGATCAGCGGCCAACGGTGACGGAGTCTCGTCACGGGCTGGTGGTAGAATCTCGTCGCGCGTGCGGGCGATGAGATTGCTAGATTCGCCGAGCTCCTGTTGTTGCTTTTGGAGCTCGTCGACAGGCAAGTCTGCTCGAGAGATCGTCACCGATGAAGAGCCAGGATGATTAGAGGCTAGCGGCGGCGGCGTTTCGTCGCGCGTGCTGGCGACGAGATTGCCGGATTCGTCGAACTCTTGCTGTTCGACGTCGTCAAGAGATAGATCTGCCTTCGAGATTAGCACTCGTGTTGCGGCAAATCGATCAGCAGACGGAGGTGGCGTCTCATCGCGCGTGCTGGCTACAAGATTGCCAAATTTGTCAAGTTCCTGCTGGAACTGTTCGATGTCGTCGACAGACAGATCTGCTTGCGGTCGCAGAGTCTCATTGCGGGCGTCGATAACACGGTATCCGAATTCGTCGAGCTCTTGCTGGAGCTGTTTGATGTCGTCGACAGACAGATCTGCTTGCAGTTGCAGAGTCTTATCGCATGCGTCGATGACAAGATTTCCGAACTCGTCGAGCGTTAGCTCGTTTTGTTCGTATTTGCTTTCGCTAGTCATCTTCAAGCTTAAGATTGCAAAAAAACTATTTCCAGTCCCAACTGTCGGCGCCAATTGTTGATTCTGGAAATAGCACACGTTTATGCGACGAGCTGTTTCAGATGAGTTATTGAAAACTGGTAAAATAATCTTATTAAACTTGGAAGATAAAAAGAGATTACAAAAGAAAAACGTCTCGACGACAAGCTTGCCGAGACGAAATCGAAGGAAAAGAATAAAAAAGAACAAAGGACGAATTTAGCTAGGGTTTTTGCCTCTCTGCTCTCAGCGGTTGTGTATCAATCTCCGGATCCTCTTCAAATAATGAGGGGTCTTCAATATATAGTGAGATGAGGTCGGCTTGTGCGAATATCTTCCTTCTTTCTCCATAAAGAAAATATTCTCTTTGTAATTATCTCTTTCTATTTTTCAAGAAAGTGCATCTTTCTATTGACATTTTTTACAAGATTTACCTTTTTTCTCAAGTTTTGCCATTTTTCTGAAGAGATTAAGGTAAAAGCAGGTTAGACCTTGCTATTGTTACTAATTGTGATGGCTCATTTCACAATCAACATCCCCCACGAGCCACGACTTCTCATACTCCAGCTATTTGTTTAGATTATCTCCAATTCTCCACTACTTCATCTTTTCTTTTTAAATTTCGTCTTGCTGTCTGAAAATGTATGTCCCTTTTAAATATATTTTCACTTTTCATCAGCCTCTTCATATAAATTAGAGATAATTCGATCGCGTGAAAAACATGAATGGAACTGGAATGAATATTGTCTTTCTGTCAGAGCATCTCCAATAGTTTATAATATATTATGACAAATGACAAAAATTTTGCAATAGCATTGAATTTCTCTCCAAAAGATTCATGCCATATTTGTTTTTCAATTTATTATTAATTGCTAAAATTACATGATTTCTTCAAATTTTTAAATTAAATCATCTTTTTTTCTTGCACAAACATCCATAATTATAATATTTTAATTTTTTATTATTATAATAAAAAATACATAACAGTATATATAAATATAAATAGATGGATTTTAAAGTGATTTAGGAGACTATTAAATCACTAATCTTTGTTGTATTAGATTTGTTTTTTTTTTTTTAATTTTAGTATTTTTAAAAATAATTTTTAAATTTATTATGGTTATGTTATCATATTTTTTATTAAATAAATAGTATTTATATATTAATAGAATTATGAGTATTTTAATATATTAAAATAAATTATAATAAAAATAATTAAATTGTAAAATTAAAACTATCTATAAATTGAAAGATTAATTTATAAATAAAAAAGTTTAATAGCAAAATGGTATATAATATAATCTCATGCCAAATATAAAAGAAAAATAGGATGATGGTCCTAGAACGTCAACATTTTGATGCTCTTAGAACGTCAACATTTTGACAATAAGACAAATCATCTCTTATACTATGTATATCATCTCTATACGGAACTGAATAAATAATTAAAAAAAGAAAAAATTTCTATAAAGAGCAAGAGATCTCTTGAGAAGTCATAACTTAAAAAAAAAAAAACAAAGTATACAAATGGCTAACATTTGGCTTCTATCAGTTATCTTCCTAATCACTTTTCTGGTCCTGTCTGCTTTCAAACGCTCAAAGAGGCAGAACCACCGGAAACCACCTTCTCCTTCTGGCTTTCCGATCATTGGAAACTTACACCAGATCGGAGAGTTACAACATCAATCTCTATGGAACCTCTCAAAGAAGTATGGTCCAGTGATGCATATGAAGCTTGGAAAAGTTCCAACGGTCATTCTTTCTTCCTCTGACACAGCAAAACAAGCTCTAAAAGACCATGACCTCGATTGTTGTAGCCGTCCCACCTTAGCAGGTACTGAAAAAATCCCACTCTCACAACACGTTATAACTTTTTAAATGTTTACTTCATATATATATGGATGTTGTCTCACTACTCAGGGCCAAAAGCGCTCTCTTACAACTATCTGGACATTGGTTTCTCTCCTTTTAATGAGTACTGGAAAGACATAAGGAAGCTCGCTGTTATAGAACTCTTCAGTAACAAGAAAGTTCACTCGATTCAACCCATCAAGGACGAGGAGGTCAAGAAACTGATGGATTCAATGGCCGAATCCGCTTCTCAGCAAACTCCTGTTAACCTGAACGTTAAGCTTCTTACTTTAACTGCTAGCGTTGTATGTAGGGCAACATTTGGTGTGACTTTTGAAGACACTCTACTTAGCGATAACAATTTAGGTGAGATAGTCCGTGAGGCATACGAGATGATGTCAAGCTTCTCGGCCTCGGATTTTATCCCGTATGTCGGTTGGATCATCGACCGGTTCACGGGTTTACTAGGCCGTAGAGAGAAAAGCGTGGGAGATCTCGATGCGTTCTACGAACAAATGTTTGATATGCACAAAGAGGAAAAAGAAAGAATGAGTGAAGATTTCGTGGATATGCTCTTGAGGTTGATGAAAGAAGAAACTGTTATTGGGAATGGCAAACTCACAAGAAATCATATCAAAGCAATCTTGATGGTAATATTACGGCCATGTGATTTCTGATATTTTTAAAAGATACTATTAATTAATGGTAAATATATATTAATTGAAACATATTTTTTGGTATGAATTTTTTTTTTTTTTTTTTTTTTTTTTTTTTTTTTTTTTTTTTTTTTTTTTTTTTTTTTTTNTCTTTACTTGTTTCAACTTTAATCTTATTCGTTTTTATGAATTTTTACAGTGCATACAATATAAGTTTAGTGTAGTATATTACTCTAGGGAGTATAATTATGTAATAGCCTTCTTTCTTGTAGTTTTCGAGTAATATATTTTTTACTCTTTGAGATTCTCATATATTTGTTTATATGTTCTTGTAAATAGAATATTTTTTAGGACGTATCGACTCTTTTGCAATAACAATGACTTGTTTGATTTTGTCACAGGACGTTCTTCTAGCAGGAATCGACACATCTGCAATTACAATGACATGGGCAATGACAGAACTTGCTAGACACCCTAGAGTAATGAAGAAAGTTCAATCTGAAATCAGAAACCAACTTGGGAACAAATCAAAGATCAGCATTGATGACACAGATAAGCTAAGTTATCTGAAAATGGTGATCAAAGAAACATGGAGACTCCATCCTCCAGCACCTCTTCTGGTAGCAAAAGAAGTAATAAATGAGTTTGAGGTCAATGGCTACACCATCCCACCCAAGACATTGCTTCAGGTGAACGTTTGGGCTATCGGGCGTGATCCGGATACCTGGAAAGACCCTGAGATCTTTCTACCAGAAAGGTTTACCGATAGTAACATTGATACCAAAGGACAGAACTTTGAGTTGTTACCGTTTGGTGCCGGCAGGAGAATCTGTCCTGCGATTTACATGGGAACAACAATGGTTGAGTTTGGTCTTGCAAATATGTTGTATAACTTTGATTGGAAGTTACCAGAAGGCATGGTGGTCGAAGATATCGACGTGGAAGAAGCTCCGGGGCTCACCGTGAGCAAGAAAAACGATCTTCTACTTGTTCCTGTTAAGTATTTGGATCGTTGATCACTTAAAGTATATACAACTTCTTCTTCGTCGATTGTACCTTTTTAATAAAACGAAATCTCTTGTTTCTTTGTGAGTTTGGTCAAGGAAGTGTTTTTCAAAATGTTTAAGAGAATTTCCACTAGTAATACTTTGTTTCTGTTTTATAATTCGGTTTTGATTCTATATTCTGTAATATTTTGTTCGTGTTATGTCGACTTTGTGATAGAAGATTTTCTTGCTAAGTTTATAAAAACAAAAAATTTCCAATGTTTTTCAATCAAAGTGCCAAGCAAGAAACAACGAATCCATCATATACTTATGAATGTTATAAAGTTGACCTGTTGGTTGCTTTGTACTCTAATATATTTTTTCCTAAATCTTCAAGATGATTGCTCAAATCCATGAACAGTTTTGAGTTTATCCGTGAGTGTTTTGGATAACATAACCAATATAGAGATACAACATGGAAGGATATGATGAAGCCTGACTCCATATTTGACGATACTATATGATGTCATTTTGTGTTATAAAGTCTGCATATCAATAAGAAGACTGAAGACTATACCGATCAACGTGAACCATATATACTATAGTCCACGGTCTACACTAGATATTATTTTAATCCCGTTGGCCGTCCCATAATACGTATCCATCCGCTTACAAAAAAAAAAAAAAAAAGGGCTAAAGATTTTTAAAAGATATTCAATCTTGAGATNTTTTTTTTTTTTTTTTTTTTTTTTTTTTTTTCAAGAAACTCGTCAAGAGTTGCACTTTCAACTTACGACTTTTTGTGTTTACCCTCTCCAAAAACAAAATATTTTATATCCAGAGAATTTGTGTAATGACACTGTAGCCATTATTACACGAAAATGCTTCTCCATTACATACTAATTCATATTTCAAGTGATTTGTTTCGTATTTTAAATAAAATCATATGATGTGCGAACAAACCAAGTTTTTAGTAGAATATTTATATTGTATCAATTTCTATGAAAAGACTGAAGCCAATTAACAAAGAGATGAAGGGAGACACACATTTTTGGACTACTTAGAAGAAAATACAAAAAATAGAAAAATACAAAAAGAAGATGTAATAATTGGAGAAATTACATGTAGGACCAGGACCAGGACCAGGACCATATAGATTACATTGTCATTAGCCTAGTTTTAGTAACAATCTTGTCTTATTGATTTATAAAACTTGGATTTCTTCCCACTTGACATCCCCATCTTCCAGTTTACGAGTTAGCCTTAGCCACAACTTTTATAAATGCCTTATAAATATTTACATCTCTATATGAAACTAAATAAATAGAAAAAGAATATTTCTATAAAGAGCAAGCGATTTCTTCAGAAGTCTAACTCAAAGAAACTTAAGCATACAAATGGCTGACATTTGGCTTCTATCACTTCTCTTCCTGATCACTTTTCTGGTTCTCACTGCTTTCAAACGCTCAAAAAGGCAGAACCACTGGAAAGCACCTTCTCCTCTTGGCTTTCCGATTATCGGAAACTTACACCAGATCGGAGAGCTACAACATTCTCTATGGAATCTCTCAAAGAAGTATGGTCCTGTGATGCATTTGAAGCTTGGAAAAGTCTCAGCGGTCGTTCTTTCTTCCTCTGACACAGCAAGACAAGCTCTAAAAGACCATGACCTTGACTGTTGTGGCCGTCCTAGCTTAGCAGGTACTGTATATCTCACTCTCACAAAACGTTCTAAAGTTTTAAAAATGTTTACTTCATGGATCTTGTCTCACGCCTCAGGACCAAGAGATCTCTCTTACAACTGTCTGGACATTAATTTCTCTCCTTTTAATGATTACTGGAAAGACATAAGGAAGCTCACTGTTCAAGAACTCTTGAGTAATAAAAAAGTTCACTCGATTCAACCCATCAAGGACGAGGAGGTCAAGAAACTGATTGATTCAATGGCCGAATCAGCTTCTCAGAACATTCCGGTTAACTTGAACGAGAAGTTTCTTAAGTTAACCATTAGTGTGGTATGTAGGGCAGTGTTTGGTGTGAGTTTCGAGGACACTGTTCTTAGCCAACACAAACTATATAAGTTAATTCGTGAGGCATACATGATGTTAGGAAGCTTTTCTGCCTCGGATTATATTCCTTATGTCGGTTGGATCGTCGACTGGTTCACTGGTTTAAAAGGGAGGAGAGACAAAAGCGTGAGAGGTCTCGATGAGTTCTATGAACAAATGTTTGATCTGCATAAAGTGGGAAAAGAAAGAGGGAGTGAAGATTTTGTGGATCTGCTCTTGAGGTTGGAGAAAGAAGAAACTGTTGTTGGAAATGACAACCTCACAAAAAGCCATGTAAAAGCAATCTTAATGGTAACACAAAACTATAACGCTATAGTAAAATTCGTTTTGTTACTTTAGACCATGGATTTTATTATAAAATATTTTATAACTATATATATATATTTTATTATTATTATAAAACATACTATATATCAATAATAGACAAATTAATATTTGTTCATTGAAACATAATTTTTGGTCCACAACTCTTTTTTTTTGTTTTTTTGTTCAGAGCTTACAAGTTTAAAGTTTCAACTTTAACCTTAGTCATTGTTTTGAATTATATTATTTGTATTATACTCCCATGTTAGCCTTCTTTATTGTAGTTTATATTATCTATTGCGTTTATTAATTTGTTAGATATTAATTTACAGAGTTTTTACATTGTCACATGCTTGTTTATATGTTCTTGTACACATAACATTCTTTTAAGACGTATCGACTCTTCTCAATAACAATGACATGTCCTTTCATTGTGATTGTGTTCACAGAACGTTCTTCTAGCAGGAATCGACACATCTGCAATTACAATGACATGGGCAATGACAGAACTTGCTAGAAACCCTAGAGTGATGAAGAAAGTTCAATCCGAAATCAGAAACAAAATTGGTAATAAATCCAAGATCAGCTTGGATGACACGGATCAGCTATATAAGTTATCTGAAAATGGTGATCAAAGAAACATGGAGACTACATCCTCCAGCACCTCTTCTGGTCCCAAAAGAAGTAATAAATGAATTTGAGGTCAATGGCTACGCGATCAAACCCAAAACACTGCTTCATGTGAACGTTTGGGCTATCGGGCGTGATCCCGATACCTGGAAGGACCCAGACATGTTTCTACCAGAAAGGTTTATCGATAGTAACATTGACACAAAAGGACAAAACTTTGAGTTGTTGCCATTTGGGGGTGGTCGGAGAATATGTCCTGCGATTTACATGGGAACAACAATGGTGGAGTTTGGTCTTGCAAATATGTTGTGTAACTTTGATTGGAAATTACCAGAAGGCATGGTGGTCGAAGATATCGACGTGGAAGAAGCTCCTGGACTCACCGTGAGCAAGAAAAATGCTCTTTTACTTGTTCCTGTCAAGTATTTGGATCGTTGATCACTTAACGTATGTTCTTCATCAATAGTAATCAGTTGGTTATGTTTTGTGATTTCGGTTTTAATTTTATGTTTAATAATGATATAAAATATGTGCATATATATTTTATCCTCAAGTGCCAAGTAAGAACCAAACGACTGGATCATATATAATTTATTTTATTTAAATCAATGGCACATCTTACCATTCCAAAATACCTCTTTGTCTATCATTAAACAAATTAAACCCTATAAAAGAAACAACAAGGGTCTTTCGATTTGGTGTTTTGAACATCTCTGGAACATATTTGATTTTTTGCCCTTTTTTTTCAAAAAAGGGTCTCCACTCTTTATTTAACTCGTTACATGAATCTTTTTTTTTTTTGTTCTTATTTTATCTTCAAGATGATTTGTTCAAATCCATGAGTAATTTTGAGTTTGTACGTGAGCGTTCAAGCAATGTAATGGAATTGGAACACCGAACACCTACATTGAACGGTTTTCGAATTAAGTCAATATAACTAAGTATATAGATATAACATGGCAAGATGAAGCCTGATTCCTCCAAATTTGCTCATCAATTTATTTTTGACCCAAATTGCTCTGAAGATCTGAGAGGGATTGCGCCTTGTTTGCATGTGGAGTTGTGACTAGGAAATTGAGCTTTGTTTCTATATTTAGGAATGCTTCAGTCCCACGCAAGGCGATACTATGTGTTTAAATTCAGCTTATCTATAAAGACTATAACGTTCAACCTGAACCACATATATGAGTCCACGGCCGGTCTACCCGATATTTTTTTTCAGTCCCGGTCGTTGCCAATAATACTTCTTATATTTGAAGAAGGCTACATATACCAAAAAGATATGCAATCTTGAGATATTTTTGTTTATAAATAAAATCTTGAGATATTTTGTATTCTCATTTCCTATTCATGTAAATCTCGCTTTCATTATTAGTTTCGTTTTTTAGTTCGAGAAACTCCTCAAGAGTTGCATTTTCAGTCCCGTCACTATATTGTTTGCATCCGTAACTTGTAACCTTTTGTGTTTATTGATTATCTCCAAATATAGATATACGATTTTATTTCCAGAGAATTTGTGTAATGCCATTATTAGCCGAAAATGCTTCTCCATTGCACACTATAGTTCATCTTTTCCTTTTCTATTTCTTCAATGCAGTCCGAAAATGTACGTCATTTTACGTATTAGTATTCCTCCAACCTCGTCATATAAATTAATTTTATATCTTAAGCTACTAGAAAACATGAACTTTGTTGTTATATTTAGGAGTGTACAACGCAACTACGCAAGACGATATTATGTGAATATGTGATGTCGTCTTGTGTTATCCCTAATATATTAAAAGAGAAGACATGCTGATGTGTCATCACTAGGAACTTTCTCATGCTATTTACATAATAAGATTTAATTTATTAGAATAATTACAAATAATGCCACTTATATATTATGATTAGAAAATCAAATATGTTTTATTAAACTAAATATTAATTAAAAAAAAATTATTCTATTTCCTTAATTGGTAATCACGAAAATTACTAAATAAGGAATATATTCAATTCAGTTCTACCATATTAATTATTTTTAAAATCATTATATTTCTCCTATCATCTCTGATTAACTTTATTTAAAAAATAATTTGTAAAATCAATATAAAAAAGTAGTATTTTTTTATATATATGTTATGATTTGAATTTTTAAATAAAAAAAATACTAGAACTGTTAAAATTCTACATCGGATATGTTGTTGAGTGATGGTTACAAAATATATTATAAAAAAAATCTACATTATGTGCAACCATATAAGTAGAAAACCTCATTTAGTAGGCATCTAAATATAAAAAAAAATTAAACTTTACTCGATTTAATATGGTCTTTCAGTTACACTATATGATTAGAACAAATAAATAAATATTTTAGTTTAATCATAATTATAAATTATTTTAGATTAAATCCAAATTTTGGATATTATAATTTTTATTTTTAGAAAAATATAATATTTTAACATAATCAAAAAGTTAACATTTACAAATATATCTTATTATAGTATAGTCATTTGAATTTTATGTATCTATNATTTATAACTACTGTCAAGGCTTTAATTTGTTTATATTTTTTAAAATGGTTTAAAATGATTAATTTCAACACTATAAACGAAGACATAATCAAACCAAGGAAAAAAAATTCATCGCATAAAATTTTGAAATAGTTTGATAGATATCTTTTAATAAAAATATAAATTCAGAAACTATCACCCCATGCAGAGCACGAGTTCAACCCTAGTTAAGAAGACTATAACGTTCGTCGTCGTGAACCATATATATGAGTCAAGGTATATTTTAAATCCTGTTGCCAATAATACTTTACGATAAACACCAAAATAGACAAAAACATATTTATGTTCCAAAAATAGAACTACAAGTTTTTTTCTCAAAAATAAGACAAATTATTTTGGGAAAACATTTGTTTACCCTAAATAAAGTACACATCAAATTAAAGCATTATGTTTGGATTCTCAGTTTTTTTATTCTTTCACTTGATTTATTATACTATAATAAATTATTATAAATATTACAATATAGATTATGAAACGAACAATTCCGTCTTATGAGGTACCACGACCGATAGTCTCGAGTCTCCTGCAAGCATGTCTTCAATAATTTGTATAAATGACAATAAATCGCATTTTCTAAAATTAGAACCACAGATCTCTTGGTGTATAAGTATTAATGAACCTTTGACCAAACCATTGGGCAAATGAGGCTTCCACAATTTTTAGATTAGGGTTTAGATTTGTTTTCATTAAAATGAAGTTTTGAATAATTTTTATGTTGAATTTTGTGCTATTATTGAGGAAAAAACTTATGAGTCTATTTTAGAATAAAAACTTAAAAATTGTCCACTTATCAGTATTATTTGAAAGAAAACAAAAATAGGCTACAAATTCCAAAAAGATTTTCTTTAAGCCTTTAACCTTGTGATATTTTGTATTCTTATCTACTAATGATGTAAATCTCGTTTGCGTATTAGTTTTTTTGTGTGTGAAATACAGCAAAGGGAGTGTATTGAAAGTGGAATTTGGAGTGATTTAAGGTGATTTGTATTCAGTGTTATTCAAATTTGAATTCTAAAAACCTTTTAAAATCCAGTGTTATTGAACTTGTGATTTTAAAATTCACTTTCAAATCCACTGCTATTGGAAATATTTTTAAAAATGGATTTTAAAAGAATGATTTGATTTTAGAGTGATTTGTGAGAGATTTCCTTGTTAAAAATGTTATTGGGAGTTGGATTTTCAAGTAGTTTGAAAATTTTAAAAATCTGTTGTTATTGGTTTATGGATTTTTAAAATCTTATCAAAATCCATCGTTATTGGTTTGATGATTTTTAAATTCCAATCAAAATCTCTTGTTATTCAAAAAGTTTAGTTTTCATTGATTTTGTCATTCTACTAAAATCTATTGTTATTAGAAGGTAAATTCTTTAGTTTTTTACTCATATGACTCAACTTTCAAAATATCATATATATCTATGAGATTCTACTAATCTATATCAGAAAAAAGTTTGACTTCATAAAAAGAAAAAACAAACGTCAAACAACACCACGAGAGTTCACGATAACACCACAAAAAAAACATAAAGAAAAAAAAAAGATAACAATGACACCACCATCAGCGTTGACTTCCATTGCCCAATGCATCTGCCCACATACTAGATGCTATCATATTTCTCCAATTGTTCGCATATTCCCTTTGTTGAGATTCAAGAGTGCATACGTCTCCATTATCTTCAAAACTATTAACTTCTTCAGGGTCTGCATTGATCACTTCTTCGGGAAAAGCATCTGATTGGCATTCTTTACGAAGAAAATTATGTAATCCAGCACAAGCTAAAACCAATTCTGCTTGTGTCTTAAAAGAGAAAGGAGGCGCAGATTTAAAAATCAGAAAACGAGATTTGAAAATACCAAAAATTATTTCGACTACGTTTCTAAAAGATGCATGCCGCAGATTGAATAACTCGTTTGGATTACCGGGATCACGTCCTTCGCCTCTAAATTCTTGTAGATGATAATATTAGAGGATGTAGAAGATCATAAGTATTATTGTCAAATATTGTATAAT
>OVBJ01002052.1:9765-21097 GCA_900406535.1 Noccaea bulbosa
TTTTTTTTTTTTTTTTTTGTAAAACTTTATAAGTGAAATTTGTTAGAACTATTGTGAAATTACAGTCAAACCGTGTGTTGGTTTTATTATTTCCAGAATATAAACTTGTGAGCTGCAATAAATAGTTTGTCCAGGATTTTGTCCACAAGTTTCAGTTCACAATTTTTTTAAAGCAAAAACCAATGAAAAATTAAATAATAAGTTAAGACTTTTGAGACTAGACCTCTCACTCACACTGTTCTTGAGAAAACGAAAGAACTTTTCTTTTCCGTTTTCTCTAAATCCTTCTTATTGTCTTCTCCACTGTTTTCTCCTTTCAATTTCGAAATTGACAAATTTGAATCCCAACCACTACTCTGTTTTCGCTTTCTACTTTAGATTGTTTCTGTCTCGCCTCGAAAAAGACCTGCACTTTCAGATTACACATTATAAACCACCTTCGAAAACAAAATCTTCGGAATCATCATCATTTCCCTCTAGTTAAAAAAATAAAAAAGGATCATCCCATGTCTCAGTGGCGGCTGTGAATTCGAAAAGCTCTTAGCTTTATCTGAGAAAACGCTTTGCAATTTAGGGATTTTCACAGGCAAAAAAAAACGGTATTTACTTTACTCTCTCACCATTTCTGTTTTTGTTTTTTTGCTTAAGTTACAAGTCTTCAATAGTCTTGGATCCTTTGAATCTTCGAGGTGGTTTTTGGGAAGTGAGCAAATTTAGTTTCATTCTTTAATATACAAAATCGAGGAGCTTCTTATAAGCTTGAGTACTGTCTGTTAGTATCCGCTTGAAATTCACACACTGTTTCTTGGGGATTCGATTTCAGGAAGCTGATCTCAAATTTTGCTTTTCCACAAACGTTGCTTCAACTACAAGTTGTGAAAGCTCGATTCTTTTTTGGGACATGAGGCATGTGACTGTGTGAGTTCTTATGAAAGGTGTTGTCTTTACTTAAGCTTGGCTAGAGAAGACTTTGGTTCTCTGTTGGTTAGTAGTCATGGTGATGACTCTGCTGTTGGTGGTCTTCTTGGCATGTTCATCTCTGAGCCAACCTGTGCTGGCATTCGCATGTCATCCCAGCGACTTATCTTCGCTCCGGGGATTCGCAGGAGCGTTGAGGAACAGGTCTGTGACTGAATCCTGGACAAACGGTTCGCGCTGTTGCGAATGGGACGGTGTGCTCTGCGATGTCTCCGGTCGAGTTTCAGAGCTGGTTCTATCTGAACAAGGTTTGGAAGGATCGGTATCGAGTTCTTTAGGCGAGTTGAGCGAGCTTCGATCGCTTGATCTCTCGCGTAACCAGCTCAAAGGCGAGTTGCCAGCGGAGATTTCAAACCTGAAGCAGCTTCAAGTTCTTGATCTGAGCCATAATCTGCTGTCAGGGCCGGTTCTTGAAGCGGTTTCCGGTTTAAACCTGATTCGTTCTCTTAACGTTTCAAGCAACTCTCTGAGCGGGAACCTCTCCGTTCTCGGAGCGGCGTTTCCGAGTCTTGTGACGCTTAACGTAAGCAACAATCTGTTCGCAGGCGAGATTCATCGAGAGCTATGCAGCTCATCCGGTGAGATTCAAGTTCTTGATTTGTCCATGAATCGCTTGGTCGGGAATCTTGATGGACTGTACAGCTGCAGCAAGTCCGTTCAACTCTCAGTCTCTGGAAACTACTTGACCGGAGAGCTGAGCAAGAACTTGAGCAATCTCTCTGCTCTCAAGTCTCTGTTGATCTCCGAGAACCGGCTCTCCGGTGTGATTCCGGATGTTTTCGGTAACCTCACTCAGCTTGAACACCTCGACGTGAGCTCCAACAAGTTCTCAGGCGGGTTTCCGTCGAGCTTAACCCGATGCTTGAAGCTGCGAGTTCTTGATCTTAGGAACAACTCGTTATCCGGGTCTCTCGACCACCTTAACTTCACCGGACTCACCGATCTCTGCGTGCTCGATCTCGCCAGCAACCACTTCTCCGGACCTCTTCCCGACTCTCTCGGCCGTTGCCGCAAGATCAAGATCTTGAGCCTGGCCAAGAACGAGTTCTCCGGCAAAATCCCAAACACCTTCAAGAACCTAAAGTCTCTTCTGTTCCTGTCCTTGTCAAACAACAGCTTCGTGGACTTGACCGAGGCAATGAACGTGCTGCAACGCTGCAGAAACCTCTCCACGCTCATCCTCTCAAAGAACTTCATGGGCGAGGAGATAGCCAAAGACGTCGCCGGTTTCGAAAGCCTCGCGATCTTCGCGCTCGGAAACTGCGGTCTTAGAGGTCCGATTCCGAGCTGGCTGTTGAACTGCAAGAAGCTCGAAGTTCTTGATCTCTCTTGGAACCGCTTCCACGGAGCCATCCCTCGTTGGATCGGTCAGATGGAGAGTCTCTTCTACATAGACTTCTCAAACAACACGTTGACCGGAGAAATCCCGGTATCCATAACCGAGCTCAAGAGCTTGATCCATCTAAACTGCTCCGATTCTCAGACGACGACCGACGCCTCCGCGATTCCTCTCTACGTGAAGCGGAACAAGAGCTCCAACGGTCTCCCGTATAGCCAGGTCTCGAGATTCCCGCCGTCTATCTATCTGAACAACAACCGTCTCAACGGTACGATCTTGCAGGAGATCGGACGTTTGAAAGAGCTTCACATGCTGGATCTGAGCAGGAACAACTTCACCGGGACGATCCCTGACTCCATCTCGGGGCTCGACAATCTTGAGGTTCTTGATTTGTCTTACAACCATCTCCGCGGCTCGATTCCTCTCTCGTTCCAGAGCCTCACTTTCTTGTCAAGATTCAGCGTGGCCTATAACCGTCTCGCCGGCGCGATCCCCTCCGGTGGTCAGTTCTACAGCTTCCCTCACTCGAGCTTCGAAGGAAACTTGGGACTCTGCCGCGCGATCGACTCTCCTTGCGACCTTCTGACGAGTAGTAACAACGTGTTGACACCGAAAGCTTCCTCTTCTTCTTCTAACAATGGTGGAAAGTTCGGGAGAGGAAGCATTGTCGTACTCACCATAAGCCTCGCCGTGGCGATCACTCTGCTTCTCTCTGTTATTCTGCTGAGAATTTCAAGAAAAGACGGTTCCGGTTCCGATGATCGAATCAACAACGTCGGCGAGGAAATGATCAGCGGCGACGTTCCGAAACCTCCTCCGGGGTCGTCGAAGATCGTGCTCTTCCATAGCTGCGGGTGCAAAGATCTCACCGTAGCGGATCTCCTGAAGTCGACGAACAACTTCAGCCAAGCGAACATTATCGGATGCGGCGGGTTTGGCCTAGTGTACAAGGCGGATCTTCCCGACGGCTCGAAAGCGGCGGTGAAGCGGCTCTCCGGCGACTGCGGGCAGATGGAACGGGAGTTCCAAGCGGAAGTCGAAGCGTTGTCGAGAGCCGAGCACGAGAACCTCGTCTCTCTTCAAGGCTACTGCAAGCACGGGAACGATCGGCTGCTTATCTACTCGTTTATGGAGAACGGAAGCTTGGACTACTGGCTGCACGAGCGGGTTGTAGACGGTAACTTGACTCTCCTCAAGTGGGACGTGAGGTTGAAGATAGCTCGAGGAGCGGCGCGTGGGCTTGCTTACTTGCACAAAGTCTGCGAGCCGAATGTGATCCACAGAGACGTGAAGTCGAGTAACATTCTGTTGGACGAGAGGTTTGAAGCTCATCTTGCGGATTTCGGGCTGGCGAGGTTGCTTAGGCCGTACGACACTCACGTCACGACTGATTTGGTCGGGACGTTGGGTTATATACCTCCCGAGTATAGCCAGTCTTTGATCGCCACGTGTAGAGGAGATGTTTACAGCTTCGGAGTTGTGCTCTTGGAGCTTGTTACTGGTCGTAGACCGGTGGAGGTTTGTAAAGGGAAGAGTTGCAGAGATTTGGTGTCGAGGGTGTTTCAGATGAAGGCAGAGAAGCGCGAGGCAGAGCTTATCGATGCAGCGGTACGAGAGAGTGTGGATGAGAGAGTGGTTTTGGAGATGTTGGAGATTGCTTGCAAGTGTATTGATCATGATCCTAGAAGAAGACCGTTGATTGAACAAGTCGTTGCTTGGCTTGAAGATTTGGACCAATAGAAGTGACAAAGCTTGGTTTTGGTTAGGGGTATACATGTAAAGCTATGAACTTTTGTTGATCCAAAACATATTAACACAGCCAAAGAATCAGACTTTTTTTCTCAAACATACAAACATTTGTTCTTTAAAGACTTGAAAAAACCATATGGATAATGTGCTCTTGAAGTATCTTCAAATGTTAACAAGAGTTTTGATTTAAGAAACAGAAACATTCAGACTGCATGTTACAACAACAACTACAACGAGGAGAGTTAAGAAAGAAAGAAAGGAACAGCAACAGATTAAACTAGAAATCTGAATCTTGACCTTTTTTTTTTCAATTCACCTCAAGAACGTCTCCATAACGTCAGGGAACATTCCCGCGTTGCTTCCAGAGTTGTTCCTAAACTCCAGAGATTGCTGATCAAGCGAGGTTGACGATGAAGAAGAATCCATTCTTGCTGGCAATGTATAGCTTCTTCTAAACTTGTTAGGATGGTTTTGTTGATGACTTTCAAGGCTCAAGAACTCGTTCTGGTTGTTTTCGAGAATCACTGGGTTCTGCTCTTGGTTAAACAGAAGCCTACTAGCTTCGTCTGCACGGCCAGTCAAGGCATTGAACAAAGATAAACCGTTGGGCCATTTGATGTCATCTTCGTGTTCTTCCATTGGAGGAAGCATCTGAGGAGGAGGAGCATTGGTTTCTTGAAGGAAACCGAATCTCGCCGATGCAGGTAACTGGTTTTGGAAACTAGGGGAAGGTAGCAATGGAGAGTGTGTTCCCCAGTTAAAAGCTTGAGACTGAGGTTGCTGGTTTGGAACCGAGGAAGAAGATGGAGCCGCGGTTCGGTTTGAATTAGCAAAGAGCTGGGAGAGGTAAAAACCGGATCGATAACCGATTGATTCAAACATTTGCCTCATCCTCAGCACAAAATGTAGATCTTCTGGAATCTAGAGGAATAAAACAATGACTGATATGAAACCATGTAGCCGAATTGAAAAAAAAGAACTAATATGAAACCATAAGATTAAAAAAAAAAAAAAAAAAAAAAAAAAACANCACAATCTTGCAAGAACCTAGCTGTAACAGACCATGTCCAGCTTGAATCACAGCAATTGTCTGGTCAGTTTTTTAAAACAGTGTTATGTTAAGTTAAGATCAAGAACAGTAGTAATCAAAGTTTGAAAATTTAAATCAGGTAAAGAGAAAATGTTTGATTATTGACCTGAATGCCTGATTCGAATTGGTCGGTCCATTCTGAAGGAAGCTGCAATAAATTTGTGGACAACCAGAAAGCAAAAAGTGTAAGGTAAAACATATTTGTAACCAAAAATAGATTTAAAAATCTGTGGAAGGTTAAGAGAACATACAGCATCGAAAGAACTCTGCCAGTAATTAGCAAGATTGGGTTCAGATTCAGATGGTTCTTTGAATACCCACTTGTGACATTTATCAGAAGCAACTTTACCCATCAATCTACAGATATCAATATCAAAGATTCACAAGATAATAAAGCTTGTTTGTATATAGTATATACTTATTGAGAAACTTAAACATGATTAGGGTGTGTTTATATAAATGTAATTATCTTCTTCATAATTAACTTTATATAACCACCTACCCAGTACCCACCCTTCTCCATAATTATATAACTGAATGGACATCTTGCTGAAAGCTTTTCTGACAAGATCTTCACCTTCAATGTCTGGTTCCAGACAAACATCTTCACTTCTTCCTCCTCCTCCGCAAAACCCATCTTCCCACATCAACATCCTTTTAAATTAAATTCATAGGTATTCATAGGAAGAAAACAAACTGTTACATAAAGGAGATCTTGAGCCGAAACAGAGGTGTCCTGTTTCCGTCTCTCTTCTCCTAAAAGCAGAGTAAAGACAGAAAGAGAAAACTCACAAGCTGCCACTTTCGTCACCAATCTTGCAGCCATTACCACCACGGACCCTCCTGAAATCAGAAAGAGAAACAAAAAAAAAAAAGATAAAGAAACAGAGAAAGAGTGATAATTAGAAAGAGAGAGAGAAAGATTGATGAATAGAGAGAGAGAGAGATGTGTACGGTCTGGGACGAATGGTCCAGAAAACAGAGTAAATCCAGTCGGAGTTAAGACAGACGCTTCTAAGTGCTTCGTGAAGTGCCATCATTCCTACAGCATCTTTGCTTCTATCTCCTCCAACACTTCCTGAGCCCACCATGTCTCTACTCTCTCTCTATGTCTCTCTTTCTCTCTCTCTCTCTCACTTCATAACCCTTCAGAATTCTCCAAAGACAGCTTCTTTTGCTAAAGAATCATCACAACTCTTTAAGTCTTTAAACTCTTTAGCTTTCTTCAGACACGGTCTCTTTTTTTTGTTTTTGGCAAATATTTTTAAAACTACCCACTGAAAAGAAAAGAAAAGATGTTATCTTTCTCTGTGAGAGCCAAAGAGTTTGTCAACCACAGAGTCTCGTCTCTCTCTTACTTTCTCTCACTACTGTTCTTTTGCTTCGAGTCTTTTAGTGAACAGTATTATGTTAATCGAAATCCCGGCGACAAGTTAGGGTTTAGCCGTTTAGGGATATTACATAATATCATTAATATATTAATTGTTTCTTGGGATATCTGTAAGTATTATTTCTTTTAAGGTTATCACAATTGTCATAATGTCATCTCCATTTAATCATTTATCAATTTCCAAACATGAATATATTTGGTCCAGTTGTTTTTAAATAAAATTTTCATTTTCAATTGTTAAAACATCTATGTTTCGTATTTTTTTTTATCAAATATTTATGCTTTAATATTTTTTCTTAATTTAAATTTTATTATAATTTTGCTTGAATTTACATGAATGAACAAAATTGCATATTTGTCAATGATAAAAAAATCGAAAATAGAAAATTTGAGACGGTGGGGACAAATATTATCTTCTTTCTGGCTAGCAAGACAAATGTAGGTGTTGAGGGATGACAAAAGTGGTTCTGTTTTTGTTTTCCCCTCTCATCACTCACTACCATCGCTCTTTAAATTATAACTTTACCCTTCTTCCTCCATATAAATTACGACCCACTATTTTTATTCCTTTTATCATATTGATAACGATGGTTGACCATTTCATCTCCATTTCACAAAGTCACAATGGTTCATTGCATACTTCAGTTATTTTAGCAGATATATTGGACCGCATATTGTCTTAGACCACAGATTGTCTTCTCTCATCTACAATTCTTTTTGACCAACTATATATATGTCGTTAGTATTGATTTGGACGTCGAACATAGTTTTGTTAATCCTTATATATCGTTCCAAAAAACTCATGAGTGTATGTTTCTTGAGCAGGTTGCGTTTCCATCGGAACATCGTATGGAGATGTTAGTAGGTACTTGGTTCACGACTTCACGTCTAAAAACCTCCCGAATAACTCTAAGACAAGGCATGAAGATTTCAATTGGCTCTCCTATGTCGGACCATGCAAAGATTTTTCATAATTCGATGAAGTCACCCAAAGCTTTGGTGTAAGTAAGCCGTTGAAAAATAAGCATCGAAAAGCTCATGGAGTTGTGTTTTTGTTTCGGCTTCATGCATGTAACAGGAATTTAAATGATTTAAATATGGTATGATAATTTTTTTACAATGTGATTTAAATAGGTAAATGATTTTATTGGTAACAATGTGGTATGTTAATTTTTTTTGTCAACAAGGTTACGCTAATTTATTGCGCGTGTTTTTTGTTTTTTTATTGCTTGAACTAAATGGTTATTATGTATGATATCATATAGGATTCGATTGTTTCAAACAAATTCTTGCCTTTTTTTGTGATAACGCATGGTAAATTTCAAGCTTACAAAAAATTCAGATTAGATTAAGATTAATCTCAAAGAGAAGTGCAGTCTATGCACATACTCTTTTTCAAGTATTCAGATGGGCTCATATATGTATGGTGTAAGTGAGTGAAAATAGTTAATAATTTTATGTTTGAGAGTAATCTTATCCTTGTTCTAGACCAACAAAACAATTCCTTTTCAAATGGAAATATTAAACTACCATCACTAAGTTAAACAAAAACAAGTACAAATGTAAATATAAAATGTTTGAAATAATAAATTGATTTGTGTAAAACTTAGTTTTTTTGTTTTAATATCTATAAGCTGTAAGAAATCATAAACATGTTTCAGTCAAAAGACATGCAATAAATATAAAATAGTGTTGTTACAAAAAGAAATGCAATAATGACCATTTGACTACGTTCACAAAGGAACAAATTAAATTAAATATTAGTAGTATAATTAAAGTTTACACAGTACAGTCCAACTCTTTTAAAATCAACGGAGAATATTGGTACAGACAATTTAGGGATAAAGTTATCAAATATTTTTTAAAAGACCACCTAATGACTGAGATCTGTCTAGATAAAGAAGATAATTAATAGCTGAATGTACTAATTTAATCTGGTTGATTCAGAAAAAGAAAAGAGACAAACAAAACTACAAAAGGAAGAGGAGGAGAGCCAAAGGAAGGGGGTCACGTGCGCACGTGCCGTGAGCAGTGAGTCGGTGCGTCACTAATCGTGAGGAACGCGAACCGCACGAATCGCGGGACTGTGCTTTCTCAGCCTGTGACACTCTTTCACGTCCTCTCTCTCTCTCTCAGAGATCGTCACAACCACGCGCATCCATCAGATAATTGAAAATCAAAATAAATTAGTTTATTGATATGAATCAATGATGTTCGAAGCTTATCAAACTTAAAACTTGGACTGGTAGTTTTGGCCCGACTTTTATTCAACGTATGTTAAAATTGTAAAAGCTGGTTGTTTAGTTTGTTTTGTTTTCTGTTTCCTTTTAACAAGAAAATAAGTTTTTTTTTTTTTTCCTAAATCAAACAGGCAAATAAATAACAAGAATGTTGGCGCGTGGAGAAGATAGAGCGCGTACGAGTGAGGAGGAACTGAAAAAAAAAACAGATGTGAGCATTCATTCATTCAACTAGGCTCCCGCATTGACCGGCCCAGGCCTCGATCTAACTTCTCCCACGACCGTATCTACAGTGGGTCCTACATCGTATCTTATTGTGTGTTTTATAAACATTTTTTTAGTTTTTTAGAATTAAGAAAAGCACCTCTTAATTCTCAGAGACGTCGTCGTCTTCAGTCTAAAAAATAATTATTAGACCTAAATATAAAAATCAGTAGTGAAATGACCCATTGTTGAACTAATCCATTGCATCTAACTGTTGAAACCTATAATTGTTTTTATAAAGCCGCAATAATCGCAATTATCACTTTTGATTTCAATAATTGTTTTTAAATTTTTATAAGCATGCTTTTTTCTGGATTAGCTAAGAACTTTGTTGTTTTATTTGACACAAAAAATTACCTAATGGACCCATAATCACCGGTAAATGATAAATAGACATTCCACCATCAAGTGTTCGAATCCACTAGTGCAAGTACCGTTGTTAATATTGTTATCTCTTCGTGTTCGTTAAGTACGAGAGCTTAACTCCAACTCTCCAAGAAAATGGAGAAAAGGGCGGATATGAAACATTCCACACAGGTATTTTGTATACTACCTACTAACAATTGATTAACAATATATTTGAAGGTTTTGTGAAATTTTATATCAAACCCTATATAACTGTGTTATAAGACTTTTTCTTAGTGGGATCTGGTCCAAATGCACCAACTAGCTACTGATTGCCTGGTTTCTTTTGTAAAAGTGAACAAATTAAACTACCAAAGTATGTACTCAATAAAGGAGCAAATGGGTTGACGTGAATATATATTAGATACATCATACATATATAGAATAACTGAATAAGTGATGAGGGATTTTAATACGTAAACAGCAAGAAGAAACACACTCTTATATGAGAGAGATGCTTTGTGTTTATTACCAACAAGGCAACAACGAAACTTTCTTAGGTGTAATTGCGTGATGTGAGTTGTTTTAACTTTTTGCAACAGTTCTTAATAGAAAGCCAACAAATTTGTTAGTTTCTTAGCAAAAAAACTTTATAATATACTAATGCTTTTTCACTTTATTATAAATAAACTTTGTAGATTACATGTATATTTCCTATATGTCGTTACACATTGCGTTGATGTTACATGTATGCACGCATATACATATATATATACAAAATTTGGAACTAAAAGAGAAAATGGAGGTTAGGGGATGAGATAGGCAAAATGGGGGAGAGTCACTGTCACGTGCGACTTTGCGGTGGTTAAGAGTAGAGCGTGCATATATCTCTGGTGGGAACCAAACTTACAAAAGTACATACAAAGACCACTTCCAAGTTCCAAGTTCCAAGTTCCAGCATCTGTTTCTTCTTCAGACCAAAAAGAAAAAGAGAAAAAATTACACATTTACCCACTTTTCAGTTCCCTTTTCTCTTTTGGTAAACTTATTTTGTAAAACTAGTTTCAAAGATTAATATTGGTATACCACTTATTTATGTTGTTAGTTTTTTAAAACCATGGTTTTTCATCCTTTTCACGCCGCTTGTATGCTTTTGAGTAGTTTGCTTTGTTCGCTCCTTGCTGCTATCTTCCGAGAGCTCATTTCTCCATGGCATTTCTATCGATGCGTGTAGTCGTCGCTAGTCTCTGACATCGCCGCATTTGGAAGATTTTGAGTATCTTGCCGGGTTATGAAGGGTAGGTTTTTTAGTTGGAAGGTAGTTTGCGTGTTTCCAAGGAAGTTTATACTACCGTTGTTTGGCCGATGGCATTTTTGGTATAGTCTTGAAAGGTTTTCCAAAAGTCAAAGGCTTTGTTTTGGTGGTCGGTTTGTCTTAGTTTGGTGGTGTGCTTTCTTCTCCTTTAGACCGATTGCGTTTTTTTAGTTTTTGCTTGTAAAGTTTAGATTGATTTGTTTTTTCAAGTGTATTCATCTGACTTTTCTCTTTTAGGCTTAATCTTCGGAGAAATTACGTTTTTGCCGGCTTTATAATTCTCTTTGTTTTTAATTAAACTAGGAATTGAACCTGAGCGAAATCGCGCGAAAACGATTATGTTTAATAATATTTTAGTAACAACCGTACAAATAATATGATATATATATATATTTTTTTTTTGAAAAAGGATACTACCCCCAGCTTTTGGGTAAAAACATTTACACGTTTAGCCTAATCAATCCATAAAATATGGTGTTAATAAGGATTCTGTTTTAAAAAGGAAAATACCAAAAATTGATCTTCCATTATTATCATACAGCCTGTAGAAATTTCAAAAACATAAACATGTTTATCTATACTATTAAAACAGAGGTACAAAATAAGGATTTCAACTTAACAA
>OVBJ01002053.1:0-21078 GCA_900406535.1 Noccaea bulbosa
GTTAAGAGCGGCTACTGGGTCGACATGTCCAGTTCCATAAGCAAACTCGGTTGATGCAGCCCCAGTTCCAGTAGCATTCATCGGCCAAGCTTCAAAGAGTGATTTAAGAGACCGTATAAGAACAAAGTAATCAGCAAAAATGTTACTTGTGATACAAGAAAGTATAAAGTTGGATAAGATTTTCGTTACCAGTTGTCATGATGGCAGATTGGATCATGGAAGGAGACCACTTAGGATGGAACGTCTTGACGTATGCTACCACGNCGAAATAGAGACCGGACATGTTACCGTCGCTCCAAGCGAAAAGCATCGCCGTGAAAGTTCCGCCGATTCCGGAACCGGGAGCAACGTCGAAGTAATCGGCGATTCGGGTCACCGGATTTCGATTTCAGAGCGTGTCCTAGATACGCTAAGCCTCTCCCGGTTTAAACCCTCTCATTCCGCCGCCATTGATGCTTCTTAATTGATCTCGGGACGATGCCGTTTAACGCGCCGGTGACGCTTCCTGCTCGGGGCTCGGTTCTCGGCTCCGGGATTTCATAGAATCGAGACAATCTCGTTGCTGAGCTTATCCGTCTCGATCCTCGGTTTTTGCATAGCCTCCGCCGTTGCTATGTTTGATGCTTAACAGCCGCCGACGACGGAGATTTTCCGGTTGAATCAGTAGGTTTGTTGTGTACTCTCTGCATCGTAATTAAGCCATAACCTAACAACAAATCAAAAGGAGAATTTAACATCCCTTTAAACCCTCTAATAAGACAAAACCCTAAATCCTTTTTATAATTTGTCAGACGAACACGAGAAAGAAGATGCCAGTAGTCAACATCTCATTGTTCTTCTTCTTGTCTTATGTTATTCGTTAGAGATTCGTGTCATTTGTTTTATGTCATTCAAGTGATTGCTCGTCGTCGTCACTTGCTTCCGTAGCCAAAGAAACAGACCGTGGTGAAGGTTGTGCTTATATATAAGTACCTTCTGTTTCTTCGACAGCACTCTAGAAAGACCTAAATCCCTAGAACCGAAAAATATCTTCCTCACCCCCTCGAAAACCTAGCGCAGTCGCATCTTCACAACTTCTCCATGGAGGGATCCGCCACCAAAGTAATCTCTTGTTCGATCCTTATGGCTTTCTTTAATCTCTGTTTCTCAATTTGAAATATCTGATTAGATCCTTTGTACCTTTTAGGGCCTGGAGTTGAACGATAGTGATGCAAACATTCCAAAAAGCAGGTAAAGATTGATATATTTTTTAGATGTGTATCTGTAAGATGTGTTGTTGAATCAAATCTATGGCTGTAGAATCGTGAGCAGGATTTACGTAGAGGGATACGACACTTCGTTTTCTGGCTATGATTTCGTTCAGTCTATGAGAGAACTCTTCTCTTCATGTGGAGAGGTGATGCATGTTTATATTCCCGGATACGCTCAACGCAGATCTCTCAACAGGTTTGTGGCGGTCTCTTTGCTCCAGTTTTCTCAGGCTTGAAGTACGATAACTAAACTCTTGATTTTGTTTTACAGATTTGCCTTGATTTATCTTCGGGGAGAAGGAACAGAAGAGAAGGCGTTGAAACTTAGCGGAAGTTACGACAGCAGAGGACACAAGTTAGTCGTTGAGTCTTACCCTTTTCATGCCGAACACCTTGACCATAAGTTTGCTCCGACAAGAGTCGCAGACAATAAGCGACCTCACGTGTAAGTTGTTTTTTTTTTTTTTTTTAAAGATTTTTGTCTGTAAGATAGGTTCTTGTCATGTTGGTTGATAATTAATCTCTCCTGTAATCAAATTATTAGGATTTTTGTTGATGGATATGACACTCGGCTTCCCTTGGAGCATGTCGAGAGCATTCTGTTTGAACAACTCTCTAAATGTGGACGCGTGCAGATATCCCTCTACGAAGATCGAGGTTTGTCGCTTCTTCCTCCCAATTTGCTCTCATGTCATCAAATGCTAACCAAAGATTTGTTTTTGTTTGCTGCTTTTTATAGTGAGGCTCACGTTACCCTTGTGGGAATAGACGCAGTGGAGAAGTTGCTGCAACTTAGTGGAAGTAATGAGGAAGGGTGGGAGAATCTTAATTTTTCTAGGGTTGCTGGTCCAATAAAAGATGGAGCGGGCGCCTGCAATATGCCACCCGCCTGGTCTCTTTTTCCATGTTTATCTTCCGGTAGTACTTCGGCAATGGCATTGGCTGCTACAGCTCCTGAGGATCCAAATCTCCCTAAGCCGCCATGTATGACTAGTGTTCTGCCTTATCCATTGAATTATTGTGTGGATAGTGGGACTGGCTATGGGTCCATTTGGGATACACAGACTGGTGTCCAGTTGGAGGTACCACCTCATCTTTTAGAACCTGCTTCGAGAGTCTGCTACTCACCTGAGGATCCAAATCTCCCTGAGCCGTGGAAAGGTCTTGTGGATATTAGCACCGGGTATGGTTACTTTTGGAATACAGAGACTAATGTTACCCAGTACCAGAGACCATATCCTTCAGCTTCTTCTGATTATCTCCTTGGGCTCATTCATTCTTCTGGATATCAACGTAAGTTCCAGCATGGTTAGCTATAATCCCAACAAATACATGTATTTGATTCTTGATTCCCCGGTAACATATTAAAACCTCTCAATAATTCGTGGTTTCTTTTAGGGGGATAAGAAGATGACTGACTACGCAGTAGAAAGCTCGAAGAAGAATAAGACCACGGAGGAAAGCCATCTCTAGGAGAAGCCAATGTTTTTTTTTGGTTTTTTCTTGTCTGGATGTTAAATGGAAGAGCTCATTAATCAACAATCTGCCTTTCCTTTAATATATAACCTAAGCGTGATGTGTTCACTTCACAACGAATTGTTTATATATGCTTAACAAAGATATTACATAGTTCAATACATATCTACTTAGTTATGTCTAAAATCTACTCCGCAATCCGTATAATTATAACTTTACCGAGTGTTTTAGAGATTTCGTGTCATTTTCTTCTGGTATGAAGTTTATGTTTTATCCCCATGTTGATTGCATCTCGTCGTTACTTGAGGAAGAGCGACTTTGATGAGGTTCTAGGGACTGGTCACCAGCAAATCTTTCTTCACTTGCCTGAAAAAGTTTTAGAAAACAAATGGTGTCATAATGTTATCGGATGGAAACATCAATTAAGTGGCCTGGGGAAGCAGACCGTGGTGAAGGTTGTGCTTTGACTTGGCCACATTGATACTGCAATGTCGCCTCCAACATGGACTCTGCCATTATCGCCCTCTCCTCCATCTCAGCAATCGCAGCAACAGCTTCCTCATATTTTTCCTACACCATTATCGATACCATTACTGTGTAAATATGGAATAAAACAACACTTGCATGTTCGTTTTGCCTTCTCAGAGAGTTAATGGACCACACACACACAAAATTTAGAGGCTAATAGTTAAAGCTCTTTCAAATATCATTAATAGTAGTCAGTGCAAACTTTCTAACCTGGAGCACTTCAGCAGCATATCTCTGTGCTGCTGCGTCCTGCTCACCAAGTCTCCGTGCTTCCTCTGTTACCTTATGTTCTTGCTCCATCCGCATCAAGACCTTCACAATTCTCTCTCAAGTGATATTAGAACTACCTTACATTAAATTGCGCTAGAAGAGAGAACAGATTAATCTGAAAAGTAAACAACAACTTGCAAATGCAAACCTGTATCATAGCAGCTTCTTGCTCCTTCTTATCAGAAACAAGTCTTCGAATCTCTGACACTCCTTGCTCTAATTGCTCAATCTACCCAAAATTCATGCATGGGGTAAGTCAGACTATCTCAAATAGAAGGAGCAAGGCATCATCCTTATCATGATAAAGAAAATCTGAATGTACGCCCATATGCTTAGTTATAAAACAGAGTTTTCAGGAAAAAAAAAAAAAAAAAAAAAAAACGGGAAAACCTTAGCATTCAGTTGATGCCGATTGTCTTGTTTGACCATCTCCATTAGAGCTACCTCCAACTCCTCAGCTCTATAGTAACATAGCAAGTGATCGAGGAAATATAATAAGGAGATATCTAAAAGTTCACGCCTGATTTCAATATCCAAAGTCATATGCTAACCTTAGTAAAGCTGATCTTTTCTCCTCAAGCAAATTGCAGAGTTCACCCCTCAGCCGGAGAGCCTGGAGAAGTTGTTGATCAGCTTTTAAGCAAAAACATTATGAGTTGACACTGCAATTACTGGTACTAACGCGCACTTATATTTCTAGTTGTGGTATTGATTGGATGAAACAATAAAGGATGAAACAAATTACCTGTCCTTGAAGATCTTGAAGATAATCTGTCTCTCCATCCCCAGTCAGACTAATGAAGACTTCGTCTGCGTAACTGGATCCTGATTCAGAGCGAGACAAACTCCCATTTGACAATGAGGCTTTGCAAGCATTCACTAAAACAGATTTTGGGTCTTTCGAGTCCCTCCAGGCTTGAAGCCCCTTTAATCTTTCCTCAAATGCAGCTACCACAGCTGGCCTGTGCTTTCGTCTTAACTCCTGCAATCTACTTTCATGTACATCTTGGCAACCCATGCAAGCAGTGAAAACGAGCTGGCTGCTATCAAATGTTGAGCCAGTCATTGATTGTAGCAAAGTAACAGCATCTCCAGTGTCCTTGGTTGTAATCAATGCAGGACCTGATTAGAAATTTTGGAGCAGTTCCACTTGATTATTACTGGTATGTTCAGAAAGTCTCATAAGACATATCACATATATCATATGAACACTTTGAAAGTTTGAAGCATACCATAAAATTCCATCAATGCAAGTGCTGTTCTGAAAAGCATAACACGATTTCCTTCAAATAGAAGCACATCCCACACTCTGAGAACTGTTATAACAAAGAAACTCTTTTAGACGAGAAACGTAAGAAAAAAATAAATGGTTTGCCTATAAAATAATTGGCAAGATCAAGTTTAAAACCTAACCACTTTCCCATGGAAGCACATTGATAAAGATGGAAAGAAACCATGGCCCTGTAACCCAAACCACCTGCACTCCAAGATAATCTAAATGATGAACTGCAAAAGTATAGAAATCACAAAGAGCATTAGCACCAACTGCAAAGATTTGGTAAGATGAAACAAGACTATGAAGAAATTAACCCAGTTTAGGAAATCGCTCTCGAACCAACTCCTCCAGAACTCGTTGGTCAACCTGAGATAAGATTCCAAATACAGGAACATCGAGAAAATAAGAAACTCTTTTGTTGAGGAAGAAGAAAATTTGTTCATGATGCTATCACTAGTCGGCCCCTAGGGATGGTATAACATTGTGCAAAAACAATCAACTAACATTTTTACCTGGGACTCGATCATCTCTTCTGAATAATAATCATTGAAGTAGTCATCAATGATTCCTACCAACGACCTCAAAATCAGGAGTTATATTTGGTTAACGTACACATTTATTGAAAAGAAGATTTGAGGAATCGGCTAACCGAAGTTAATATTCAACCAGAAGCAAAGGTAGTCATAGATACACAAAACCAAGGAGATAGTTTCAGAGCATACCAAAAAGCATTCTCTTCGGGCATCAGAAGTAATAATAGAGCAGCGAAGAAATTCATGGCCTGCACATGACATTTTGTTACAAAAGTAATAAATAACTGGAGATGTTCATTTTTATGAGTATGTCACCAAACTAGGATACAGGAGTGACAATTTTTAACAATCAAGTACCTGACAGTATCCAACAGAGGGATTATGCCTAGCATAGGCAGTTAACAATCGCCGCAAAGCATTTCTGCCATCGTCATCTAAGGCAGGATGACCTGGAAATGTCCGGGGTAAATCCTGTGCTTGACATTAGCAACGACTTGAGAAAAAGGACCAAGATCAACAAGATTCCAGCACTGAACCCACTATTTAGAGATACTCCACACCAGATATGGGAGCATATTGCAGTTGCTAACCTTTTCTATCTGTCCTTTCCATTTTTCCGCAACAGCGAGGGGGTCTGTGCTTGAACCTTTCTCATCTGCATTCTGCATAAGCTCCTGCTCTGTGTCGTCTCCTAGACTATCAGCAGCCAGCAGGTTTTGGTAATAATTCTCGACCCGGCGTTTCTTAACCCCCGCAAATGCTTGCCAGAGCTGAATATTTGTACACATATACTTTCAGATTATTATTGAGCAGGAAAATAAGGATAGTGAGAAGTAAATATCAAAAGCTGGAGAATGATAAACAAAAGACAAGAAAAGGCAAAAACGCACAATGACAAGGCTTATTACCTCACCCCTTAGCGCCATAGGTGCACCGCCGCGAACAAGTAGTTCAAGTTCTTCTTTCCATGGGCATGCAGATTCTAGGGAAGTTGCACCAGCAGCAACAGACATGCCGGAGACATCTGAAAAAGAACCATCTTGAACGGGATCCGATCTCTCCACATCATAGAACTCGTCTTCAGAATCATTCTCGTATACTCCCTTCGAAGATTGGGCCTCATCAGTTGATGAAGGTGAAGGTTTCAATTTATCATCTTCTTGCTCGCCCTTGTTTTTGACACGGACACTCATCAACTCCTCAATTTCTCGTAGAGATGGTCTGATCTCAGTCCATAACTGAACTCCCTTCGCATTCATCTCTGCATTGGGATGTTCGTCTTCCTCTCCCACATCTCTGCATTGGGATGATCCGTTCCCAGATTGATCAGCATGACCTTCCAGGAAACTAATCCACCTGTCTGACCTCTCCTCTTCTTCCTCCTGCATTTTATCAGCGTTAGAGATGAATGTGAATCGATAGAGGAAACTAGTAGAAAAATAAAAGTCCTGAAGATAGAAGAAGACCTTGTAGATTTTAACATATTCTCGGTATCTTTGCACATGATCAGGCCTCACCGAAAATCCATAAGCATCCCTGTTAACACAACCAATCCACAAGTCAATTTCATCCACAAAGTAAAACAAACAAACAAACAAAAAATCTCAAATTTCGTCCCCTTTAATTGCCATTTCTGACAAACATGTTTTCAATTTAAATCGGTTCCTTGTCTTTCTCTCAGACCAACCAAAATTGTCTCTCTAGAGACCCTCTTCACTAAGAGCTAAGCAATGTGGTGAACCGGAAACAGAGACACAAAGAGCAAGGCAATGTAGAGACGGAGAAGCTCGAAGGCGATACCTCTTGTGTTCAGATGCGAAATGATGATTCACAGGCTTGGAAATGGCGTCGGCGATCATCATTTCTTTCAGTCGGACGACGAGATCTCTTCAAGTCAAAGCGATGAGAGCTGAGCCAAGAAGAAGAAGAAGTAAGATCAGCACCATTACTCATTCAATCATCAAGCGCCTGAGGCCTGATGTTGAAGAAAAGATGAAGACAGGTTACAGTGTAGAGAGAGAGAGAGAGAGAGAGACACAATCACACGGAAAGGTCGACGAAGTGAAAAGTCGAGTCTGCCCTTTTGAGTCCACGTCACCGTCTTCCCAATTTCTTCGATTTTCCAGGTACAAAATATTCCACTCCATCTTCTTCAATTGAAAATAAAATTGTCATTTTTTCATCAATCAATCAATCTCAGAAAAAAAAAAAAAAAAAAAAAAACNAAAAAAAAAAAATCCAATTGAAGCTTGACGATGCTCAGATCCAGTCTCGCTTCGTTAATCGTCGATGTTAATTTACGGCGCACGTTACGTCCACCCGCGTCCTTTTCTTTCCCGGCGCATCTTAGCCGATCCTCACGGTGCATTATTACTTCCCGTTACTCCTCCTCCTCCCACACAGCTCTAAAATTTCGGATTCAGAGATGCCACCAGCGCCTTTCCTGCTTTTATTCCTCTTCTTCTTCGTCTCCCTCGGAGAAAGGCGGGCCATCGTTGTCGTCTCCCCGATCAGGCCTCGTGCCGGGTATGGGCCAAGACGACGCCGTTATAGCGGATCGGAATAGTTTCAGTGGTCACGGTCAGCTTGATGATGACGACGATTCTCCGCCGCCGCAATCATCTTCCAAAGTCCTTACATTGCCCACCGTATTAACCCTTGGTCGTGTGGCTGCAGTTCCGCTTCTCGTCGCAAGTACGTTAATTTCGAGAGCTCAATTTCCCGTTTTGCTTAAAAGCAAAATTAGACACACATTGGCTTTTTATGTGGTTCATGGCGTCTGGATTGCATTACTTAAAAGTTCTAAATTGTGGGAAAGTTTTTAGCTTCTGAGGATTGTGATTCATGTAAAATTGTTCATTGCTTTTGTTTTTGCGTGTAGCCTTTTACGTTGATGGTTGGTGGGGAACAACTGCTACAACAAGCATTTTCATTGCAGCAGCCATTACAGACTGGCTTGACGGCTATCTTGCGCGCAAGGTACTTTCTTTTTTACCCCATTTTGTTCTGTGTATATTTTGTTCTTCGATACGTTCTCTTGCACTTCACATTGCAATATGAACGGTGAGATCATGTTCTTTTCAGATGAGGTTAGGTTCTGCTTTTGGTGCATTTTTGGATCCAGTTGCAGATAAGGTGTGTAGACTTTGTTTGTTTGATTTTCTAAGACCAAGCTTCATGAATCAGAATCGCTATACTGGAAAGAGATCTATGTAGACTAAACACACATATTTCTGATTTATTTATTGGGTCTTCAGCTTATGGTCGCAGCTACGTTGATCTTACTGTGTACGAAACCTATTGATGTTGCTGCATTAGGACCAGTTCCATGGTTATTGACGGTACCTTCTATTGCAATCATTGGTAGAGAGGTAAGAGATCTAGGACAATTTGATTGTATTACACTATTACTTAACATCCTTCACTTGCAGAATAAGTAACATGTCCTTAACTATAGAAATACCTTTTGTCTTCACGTAGATAACTATGTCCGCAGTAAGAGAATGGGCTGCATCTCAGAATGGAAAGCTTTTAGAGGTAAGTTAAAATCACCAACATCTCTCTCTCTGATATTGTAGTAGTATGTAGGAGCTCTTCTTTGTTTGTTTCCGTTCTTACTGAATCAACGAAATGGCATTGACTGATGCTTGTGTAGGCTGTTGCAGTAAATAACTTGGGCAAGTGGAAAACCGCCACACAGATGACAGCACTAACCATTCTTCTTGCAAGCCGGGATAGCAATGTTGGATGGCTCGCAGCTTCGGGCGCTGGCTTGCTTTATGTATCAGCAGGACTATCGGTTTGGTCTTTAGTCGTTTATATGAGGAAGATATCGAAAGTACTACTCAAGTAGTAAGTAGTAACTTCATCATCTATCGGTTTTGTTTTTGCTTTGACCTGCAATTTTGTATAGACTCATTGATGGAGAAGGTCTCAGTCATGGCCTGTGCATTTAAGTCTTAGGGAGGGAGGGTTGATTTGTGTAGATTTTAAAATATATTCAAAGATTTTTGTGGATTCTAACTAATATGTATGCATTGCAATGACACAAATCAGTGTGTTCCTTTGTTTCTTACCAAATCCTTATGTTCCGTTCACAAATGGTGAATCTTATGAGCTTTCCAAGTACAAATCAAAAACTTTGAAGAAAAACAATCTAAAAGAGACTAAACAAAGCACATATCACTGCCCCTAAAGAGAGAAGAAACAAGAGCAAGGAAAAACAGAGACGCCTGTACATTATTTAGTGCTGTTGTCTATTATTGAACTAAGAAATCGTTATATGAGAAGTCAGGGCTGGAGAGAAGATCAAAAGGCTTGCTTCCAAGTGTGTCTTTTAGAATCGTGATCTGACCTTCTTTTATCAGTGTGTCCTCTTCCAAATTCTCTACCTTCTTCTTCAACATCTCCTTCTCTGACTCCAAATCCATGTTTCTTTTTCTGCATTCCTTCACTTCCTTCCACATCTCTTCTCTTTCCGATAACACTTTCGGCAATGTGACTTTCATGCTAGCCAAGTCTTTAGCAGCTTCCTGGAGATTGTTTTCAAGCCGGTTCGCGTTCTCGTCCTTCTTCACCATCTGATGTCAAAAACCATCATTCAGATCACACTCAAAGGAGCTTAAAAAACTTGTGATAAAGAGATAATATTAAGTAAAAATTCTGAAAATACCTGCAGCTTCAGGTCTTTTAATTGGTGGTTATTTACTGAAAGGTTGTCTAATACGTTTTGGATTTCACGTTGTAGAACTGCGTTACCTCGTACTCCTGCTGCTACTTCTGCTTGCAGCTGCTCGATTTCTTCTTCCTTGGAATACAGTTTCTCTCTTAATAAACTCGTTACTAGAGACTCTGCTCTCAGCTCAGCTCTCAGGAACTTCTAGATTATAAAGGTGAATCATTTTAGGACAGATAAAACATGTAATAAAGATATGTTGTGATCCAATAAGCAAGCAATGGAAAATGAACAGATTTTGTAAGAACTCACCTCCAATGATTGGTTGTTTGGCTCGCTAGTCCTAGCATCATTTGATGCAATCTCATTGGATTTCTCAAGCAGTAAACTAGTAACTGTCTGCAAACTTCTCTTCAAGCTTTCAGTTCCACGCCGTATTCCATGGACTCTCATCTCAGATTCAATCAGAAACTGCTCATTCAATCCATTACTTATTGATTGTGTGTCAGGAGAGTGAGCTAATTTTTCTTTGAAGAACTTCAAGAACTTGTAACATAGCTGCGTGCTCTCATTCAACATTGACATCCCTTGGTCTTGCAATAGGCACACACGCATCTTCATCTCATTATCTAGCTTGAAGCTCATCATCATAGCATCAGCTTCATCTCCATTCCCTATCGCTCGGTTCCGCAGACAAATGTTCTCGTGACGAAGAGCATCAGCTTCGAGCTTCATCGACTCTATCTCTTTTCTAAGTGAAAACTCAACCCCTGTCAACCTCATTTGCTCCATCTGCAATCTCTTGCACATCTCTGACGGTTGCTGCTTCTTCATTTCCTCGGAGAGACAATCTCTAAGTCCCTGAATCGTCTTCTCTTGTTCTCCGCAGGTTCTTGAAAATCTTGCAACAGATTTGTGCAACTCCTTACATTCCATATCTTTCTCTTCAAAGTCTCCTCTCAAGCAATGAAGATCCTCCGTAGCACCACTGCAACTCTCTTGCAACTTGGACAAGTTTTGCATCAGATACAGATTCTCCTCGCGCGTTTCCTCTGTTCTTGCACTCAGCTCTCTAACCGTTTCATCCAAATGCCTAATCATATCGATGCGCTCGGTTTCTTTCTCATGGAAAGTCGAAACTTCTCTCTGGAGCGAGACGTTATGCTCAGCGAGCTCTCTGACACGCTCTCTCAGCCTCTTCTCCTCGTTCTGAAGATTCTCAAACTTGGAAGTCCACTCGCTTGATCTTCTATCAAGCTCTTTCTCCAATCCAAACTGTAACTCGCTCTTCTCTTTCTCTAGTCTCTTCACATGCAAGTCACAATCAGTCTTTGCTCGTCTGATCTCTTCCCTAGCGGAAGCTCTCTCGTCCTTTTGTGACCGCAGAAGACTTAAAACCTCGAAAGCCAAGCCTACTCTCTCCTCTTCGATTTGTCTAATATCACCAACCAAAGATGATACATCAAACTCACAGTCTGAAAGAAACCTCTGCTCCTCAAGCTCTTCTGACAGCAGCTTCACTCTCTTCTCAGCTTCTTTACACTTCTTCTCCAGCTCGGAATTAGCATCGCCTTCCGTGTAATATCCATTCACCGGTTCTTGATATTCAAGCAAAGGAAGGTTGGCGAAAACATCAAAGCTTGAGTCAAGTGTCTTACCATTGTTTCCACCATAAACGTCTTGTATTCTGATGGAGTCATAACTTGAAGGCGCCTTTGACTTCCCCTGAGCATGAGAGAGTCTTTTAACGACGCTTCTTGCAAGCGAACGAGGCGATACATCCCTCAAACCGTTTTCCGCATAATCAGTGGATGAGAAATTCAGGCGAGTACCATTGTTAGGTTGTCGTTTGTCTTTGACAGTAGTATCTGATAACGGTGAAGGGCTTTGAGCTCTTGGAGGAAGAAGCTTCCTTCCTTTGATGCTCCCGCTCTTTTGCTTACTCCGTTCTAAACTCTCTTCTCCATCAATGTAACGGTCCAAGACTTGGCTCGAGACATTACTAGAAGAGGTTGACAAACTCGCAGATGAGTCATGTACTTTGTACATGTGACTATGTTCTGCTTTTTTACATTGTCTCTCCGGAGTAAAACATCTGAAACTGAAAACGTATAAATACGTTACCAACAAATATCATAAAACAAGAGAGTGAGACAAAAAAGCAACAATTTTTTTTTTTTTTTACCGAGATGAATGAATTTGCTGTCGATGATGGTTGATTTTAGTAGCATTATTTGGATCATTGGAGGCATTTCCTCCGATTCCATCAGCAAGAAAAGCTGCGGAGGAAAAGGAACGGCTTCGTCTAAGAGCCTGAGCACCAGATTCTTCACTCTGGGACTTCATAGAAAAACCCTTTGGACTAGATTTTTCTGATTCTTTCTCCCGGCGAATTTGTTTATCAGTTCCATTACCAGATGACGATTTGAAAAAGAAAAGCTTCTTCATTTTTGTATGTATCTCCAAATATCAAAGAAAACTAGCTGGAAAGGGTACTAACAACAGTGCAGCTGGATGGAATCAAACTAAATAAAAAAGAAAAAGAAGCAAATATTTAGAAAAGAATGAGAAAAGTTTAGTCTAAGGGACACTGATTTGATTGCTACATGAAAGGATTAGAGACTAGTAATCATGAAACAGAACCAAAGTATTGTTTTCCTCAGAAGAAAACGAATTAATTTGAAGAGAAGAAGAGTGTTGCAAAGTGAATCCTACTTAACTACTAGCTCGATGAGAATAATTCAACCATCTTTTTAGCTTGACTGATAGATAAATGGTTAAAAATAGAATCCAAAGATCAAGAGATCGCCACAACTCCTTTTTAACGAAATTGTCAGAGAGGTTCTGACAGATCCGTAAACTCCGAGCTGTTGTAACTTGAAGTGAAAAAAGACCGAACTACCCTTGAAGCATTTTACTACAAAACCCTAGAAAACGACCAAACAGAATGTTTTTCAAGAACCTGAGTCCGCGCGGCGGAGAAACTGAAGAAGAAAAATGCTTGGACACAAAGCGATTCGAACAATAATTTTCGAAATTCAAAAGAAAAACAAATTCTACCGAGAGGACAATCCAGGGAGTTACGAATTTACCACAAACAGAGAGATTCTCCAAAATCGGGTACCGAGAAGATGGAGGAGAGCAGCTCAATCAAAAGATGAAGAAACCGAAAACATTTCGAAACGAAGGATTTACGACGGCGTTAGTTAACGTCGACTTCAGGCTTTACAAGAAGCGTTAAGTCGTAACACTAATTGATTTATCGAAGTCAAAAAGACAAAGTAACGACAAAACAAAGGGCTCTATCCGTAAATAGAGAGGCAATAAGGAGGGTGATTATGGAAATTCGACACCCGTCACTTTTTGAATCTTTTTCCTTGCGCGGATAAAGCTATCCAGAGAAGCGGCCCATTTATTTGTCATATTGTGGGCCCAATTGTGTTTCTGCCTTTTTTCTGTATAAAAATGATAATTAATAGAGAAAAAGGAAAATTAATAATAGTCATTAGTAGAAGAGATCATTCTGTGGGATTCTGCTGTTGTTTTTAGGTTTTTTAATAGTAAGATGCATTGATAAAAATCAAAATGTTTTGTTTTGTTCAAATTAAAAAAAAAGTTATAAAAACAATGCAATAAGTTGGAGTAATAAATTTTAGTATATTTATTTATTGATAAATGGTAGTATTTATTTTTTATGAATCAAGTAACTTACAAAAATGATTGGAGAAAGATGATAATAATCAAACTGTGTTTTTGTAAAAAGTACTTTGTTGATGTGAGCAAAAGCCAGAGCTAGCGCTCCACAGAACAGAGTATCAATCTAAGAAAAAAAAACAGGTTGAAAAACAAATGCATGATCAAAGTATTTAATTTTCCAAAGAAATAGGGAACAAATACACTGAAAGTAGTAGCGTAAAGATAACACACATCATTTTATTGAAAGTAGTCGCATGACTAGCTAGTTTTTATTTTTCTTTATTTATACTAATAGAAGATTTTTCAGTTGCACTTAATTGGTGGTGGTTGTGATGGGCACAAGAGTGACTCCAACACCGTAAATAACATCACTAGCTTGTCCATGGAACCCAACGATCTTGTGACCATTCTCTCCGAGCGAGAACTTCTCACCGGAGTCCATTCCAAACTGATCTGATTCCCTTTTGTTCGTCTTGAACTCAGAGATGATTGCCGGTTCGTCGACTCCGTAGATCTTATCGTAGTAACCTTCCAAAGCCGTGAGATATTCCCCATCCTCAAGAACAAACTGCAAAGGCCCAAAATTAAACAAAGATAAGTATAACTATAAAGTTAGTTGAAACTCGATCGAAAAAGAAGCCTTGTTTTTTTAAATAAAATGACCTCTTCAGCTCCGAGTAATGTCTTCTTCCCATGGTCATCTCCAGGAACCAAGTCTGTTCCCTTAACGTACTCAAACTTGACAAAGGAGACACCATCGGTACCTTGTCCGACGTATATATATCTTCTTTACACCGTCGTAAACACCATCATCCCATGTAAATCCTCCGTTGCCGCCAACCGATGGTAGTTTCTTGGCTGGAATCAATGGCGTAGGAAGAGGAAGAGGTGCAAAATATGCTCCAAGAGCATCAATAGCGGAACCTTCTCTTCCATGGAATCCGACAAGTCTACGATCCTTTTGCTCAAGGACAAACTTCTTACCCACCTTGTACTCGAAGAATGATGTTCTCCCTTTTGATGTCTCGAACTTAAGCGAAGTAATGACAGTACTATTGCGAACACAGCTCGGCTTATGATAGGTCGCTTCCACCGATTTGATGTATTCATCCGGGAAATCAAGCACAAACTGCAACAAGAAGCAATATTCAAGAAGACTTTTGTCGCAAGAAATCAAAATATATGGATCTATCTAAATTTATGTTCAGTTTTTTTCTTGTTTAAAAGTATATTTAATGTGGTATAATATATGTCTTTCAATAATAGGTCCCAATATTATATGCATATACATTAATTTAAATTTTCTTAATCTAAAAGAAGTGGAAGAAAAATTGTACTTCGGGACTAGTTTCTTTTTGTGTGTGTGTGTGTTATAGTAGTTCACATAAATAGAACTGATATCTAACAAGTCCTATTTACCTTTTTCAGAATTATTGAACTAGTAAGGAGAAAAAAGAAAAAGAAAAAGAAAAAACTACAATTACCTCAGATGGTGTTTGTCCTTTCACCCCATGGTTAAGTGTCTCTGACTTCCCACCTTTCTCGTACTCGAACTCCAAATAAGTGATACGAGAACCATCTTGACCAATGCGGAGCGTTTTAACGCCGTCGTGAGAACCATCATCCCAAACACGCCCTCCTGTACCACCTTGGGCATCCAGCTTGTAGAGAGGGGTCGACGTGTTGAGAGAGTCCAATGCAATGTAAACTCCAAGAGCGTCGAGAGCATTGCAAGTCGTCATGAAATCCTACGATCTTCTTTCCCTGATCATCCTCAAAAACGAACTTCGTACCGTTCACAAATCCAAAGCAGTTTAAACCAAACGTTGGAGACGTTCTTCCTTTTGACGTCTTGAAGACGAGGGACGAGATTATCTCCTTGGCATTTACACGGTCGTAGGTTCCCTCCACCGCTACGATGTGTTCATCCGGATATTCAAGTGCAAACTGTATGAAAATGTCATTTATTCAATCAAAAACATTAAAAATACACTGATTAAAGCTAATTTGTAATGGTGACTTGTCATAACCTGGACTGTTTGTCACGAAATAAAATTATTAATGTAGAAAATTAAGAATGTGAAAAAGGGAGAGTAAATGCAGTGGGTAATACCTCTTTAGGTTGTTGAACTATTTTCCCATACTCGCGTGTTACTACTTTGCCGTTTTCCTTAACGTACTCGAAATTGACGTAACTGATCTTGCCCTACATACACTTTTCTTACACCCTCGTACACATCGTCGTCCCATTCACGTCCTCCTTCACCACCGTATGGTGCCAATTTCCGGTACATCATCGCCATATCAAATCTCCAAATTCTGTAAAATGACACCTAAAAAACAGTTGGCATCACAAAATCACAAAAAAAGGGATCATAATGAGAACTACAAAAAAAATTACAAACATGTCAATAGCGACTCCAAAAACAAAACAAAAAAATCTGAGAGAGAGGGAGAGAGAACCAGTAAATTCTTGAGCTGTGATTGAGAATAGAAGATGTGGAAAAGAACGAAGGAGATAAACTTGTGGTTGACTGGTTGTGGACGTTCAAAACTCAGTGTGTATTTATTGACACTCTTGGTAGACAAGTTAGTGGTTTACATTTAATTTTTTTCTGGTTTTTTTGTCACGTTGTTTACCATCATTTTAGTTACACTTGTTAGTTGTAACTTGTAAGTAACCAACTCGTGTTGTTCAAAAAAATAAAGTAATCAACTCGTGATTCACAAGGGAAGAATATAATACACAAATGCAATGATTGATGTTAATGTTTGGAGCCCATAACGAGCCCAATGGTTATGAGTCTTATGACCCAACATTGTTAAATTACTCACAACTCTGTCAACAGAGGCATGTGATTTGGGATGAAGAAAATTAGCATTGGCACGATACTCAACACTTGGTCTTAAAGGAACAAGATTAGCAGGAAATGAAGATAATACACACCAATCACTCATTAGTTTTATTCATAAAGAGAAACACACACCAATCTCTTATATATTGAAAGTTTTATTCAGTCGATACGACTAGCGGGTTTTCAACTAGCGGATGCTGATGTGCCTGCAAGAGAACATGAGATCGTAAATAACATCGGTAGCTCGTCCATGGAATCCGGTGATCTTCTGGTCTTTCTCCTCCAGAGAGAACTTCTCACCGGACTCCTTTCCAAACAGAGGTGACTCCCTTTTGTTCGTCTTGAACCGAAGAGAGACAATCTTTCCAAATGGTGTGTTCGGTATAAGTTTATAGTAACCTTCCAAAGAGGCCATGAGATATTCACCGTCCTCCAGCACAAACTGCAAATGCACAAGAATAACAAAGAGAGTAAGTGCGAATAATATATATAGGGAAGTAGTCGAAACAAAAACTATTGTTTTTGCTTTTAAAAAATAGTTACCTCTTCAACTCCGAGCGATGTTATCTTCCCATGGCCATCACCAGATACAAGGCCACTGCCTTTAATGTATTCAAACTTGAGAAATGATACACCTTCGTCGTATAGTCCTATCTGTATCTTCTTTACACCGTCGTAGACATCATCAGACCATGGATCTCCTATCACTGGAGTAGGAGCAGGAGCAGTAGGAGCAGGAGCAGCTGGAACTGGAGAAGGAGCAACTGGAGCTGGAGTAGGAACAGGTGCAAAATATGCTCCAAGGGCATCAATAGCTTCACCTTCCTTTCCATGGAATCCGACAATCCTATGATCATTTTGCTTCAACACAAACTTCTTACCCACCTCATACCCAAAGATTGATGTTCTACCCTTTGATGTCTCCAACTTGAGCGAGGTAATGACGGTATTGCGGAAAAGGCTCGGCTTATCATAGGTTGATTCCACCGATTTGATGTATTCATCCGGGAAATCAAGCACAAACTGCAACCAGAAGCAAAAATACAAGATGACTTTTGTCCCAAGAAATCAAAATACATTGATCTTGCTACAAGAATAGAACCGGCTTTGGAGGTTATTACTAACTATAAAATAACCCGCGCGGGACTAAACCGATATCAAGTTTTTATTAATTGTTTTCTGATTTTATTATAAAAGTATTTTTAACACTAAATAATATAATATTCTAGTTTGTTTAGATATCTTATACTGTATATAACTATTAAATTTGGCACATTTGGCACATACTCGATATGTTAAATTCACATTTCATTTTCCGGTTTTTCTTTCCAAAAATTTAGCATGTTTAACTTTTTTTGCTTTTTATTTTCTTTAGACTATAATAATTTGTCTTGACGGTAAAACTCTTAAGTATTAATATCACATTCTCTTGAATACTGTACAAAATAATATATAACTCTTTAGATATCTAGCTCAATTTCTATATGCTACATAAGTAAATAATTGCTTATAAATTTATCTGCTATATAATAGCTCGCTCGATAATAGCTCATTTTTAAATTTACATATAATAGCTCAATTTTTATATGCTATATAAGTAAGAGAAATTTTGAGAAATACACCTCTTAATGGTTAAATTTTCAAAAATACACCTCTAGTGTAGCAATTTTTAAAACTACACTTTTTCTAATTTTAATCTATAAGTTTGGGTTCACTAATCCTTAATTAGGGTTTAGATTTTGGGGGTTAGGGTTTAGATTTAAGGTTTTAAGGTTATATTTTAGGGTTTGGGGTTTATATTTTAGGGTTTAGAGTTCTTTTACTCAATGAAAAAAGTGTATTTTTGAAAATTGACACCCTAGAGGTGTAGTTTTGAAAATTGACACCCGAAAATGTGTATTTCTGAAATTTTTCCTATAAGTAAATAAATTGGAAACCTAATTTCTAATTAGCTTTTCACTATAGTAAATTATAGTATTCTACATTTTTAACATGCAACCACATTATCACATATTTAAAAATGATAAATCTTTCATATAACTTTTTGGTAAAATCTAACTATATATTATTTTGAATGAAGTATTTTATTTCTTTCTCTCGATCTTATAATACAACTTTGTTTGATTTTTAGTATCAAATTATCATATATTTGAAATATGTAATTACTTAATTTATATGTGTGTTTTGTTTTAATTTTTTATGTTTTAAATATAATTGTATATGAAGAAATATGAATAGACATATATTAAATAAATGCCTTAAATATAATTTAATAATTATTTTGCTGGTGTGGATATCCTAGATGGAAAGAGTACTCCCTAATTATATATACGATTGGTACCTAAATTTTGTTGTTATACTATTTCACATAGTTTAATTGAGTTTATATATTTTACATGACCTATAACTTTTTCTTTTATGGGAGAAAGTAGTATTGAGCCAACCGTATACAAGACTGTATATACCTCAGATAGTTTTTCTCCTTTCACCCCATGGGGACGTGTCTCTGACTTCCCACCTTTCTCATACTCGAACTCTAAATAAGTGATACGACTTTCATCTTGACCAATGCGCAGCGTTTTGACGCCGTCGTAAGCTCCATCGTCCCAAACACGCCCCTCTGTACCACCTTTGGCTTCTAGCTTGTAAAGAGGGGATGATGTGGTCAGAGAGTCTTGTACAATGTAAACTCCAAGAGCGTCGATAGCATTATCAGACCGTCCATGAAAACCTACGATCTTCTTTCCCTCGTCCTCAAAAACAAACTTTGTACCATTCACAACTCCGAACAAGTTTGGACCAAACGTTGGAGACGTTTTACCCTTTGATGTCTTGAAGAAGAGGGACGTGATCACTTCCGTGGCATACATAGCAACTTTGTTGTAGCTTCCCTCCACCGCTGTGATGTGTTCATCCGGATATTCAAGTGTAAACTGTATGTGGAAAATGTCATTTAAATTAAAATGCACGAAATAATATACATATATAATTGACTTGGATTTACTTTTTAGTGTAGCGGTTAACATGTTGATGTGATGTTATAATTCAGATGCACACATGCGAGTTATAGACGGGTTAAAAACATCTACCTAGACCTACTGGTATAGAAAATTAAGAACGTGAAAAATGGAGAACCTCTTTAGGATTTTGAGTTATTGTCCCATATTCACGTGTTACCACTTGGCCGTCTTCTTTGACGTAATCGAATTTGACGTAAGTGATACGTGTGAGATCTTGCCCTACGTACACTTTTTTGACACCCTCGTATACATCGTCGTCCCATTCACGCCCTCCTTCACCGCCGCAAGGTGCCAGCTTCTGGTACATCCTCGCCATTTCGACTCTTCAAATCGTGTAATAAAATAAGGGAAAAAAATTAAATTAAATTATTTCGTTGACAAACATATAGAGTAATCAACTGTGTATTTATATTATTATATATAGGTCCAGCAACGATGAAATTAAAGTATAATATCAAACAAAAGCCCCCACACAGCAAAGCATCCACAGACTTCTCACTGTTTGGTTGAGATATCCTGCACTAATTAGACTCTCCAAAGCATTCCTCTCTTCTCATAAAATTTCCGTGAAATAATCTATTAAAATATTCAGTGATATTCATGTCGTGTAAATGTTTACAAGGTATGTAATTTAATCCCTAGAAGATGGTATATTTTGATGTAAATGGTTAGTTAAGTAAAATTGTGTATATATATAACTTCTTACAACTCTGTTCGGACTGACACCTAAAAATAAATGGTTGGATTGATAAAACATATATATAGAGTTACTCATACAGTCATACTCATATGTGGGCTACCAAAAACGAAAACAAAAAATTGTAAATAGCTACTTCAAGAACCCCAAAAAAAAAAAAAATGAGAGAGAGATAATTAACCAGTAATTTCTTGAGTGTTGAGAATGAAGGCGATGAACCTGATCGTTGTTCATATGCGTGTATTTATTGACTATTCTCGTGAGTTGAAACCAACACGTGTTTCACGACTCACGAAGGACTTTCAGAATTGTAATAATTGCTTTCGATGAGTCCATAACGAGCCCCATTATTTTGATAAAGAGGAGCGATGGAGTTGCAGCACCTCAAGCGGACACGTTTCCCGGTACTTGGATCCACGGCCATAAAGTTAAGGAGCTTGACAGGATCCTTCTCAAACACGTGTTTCCTTTATTATACATTATCGTTAACTATGAGTAGGCAAAATATCAGGGAGGCCGGATTCGATCCGAAATATCATTTATTAAATCTTCCAATTGAATTACAGATTCATAGTGTACAAAACATTTTTTTTATTTTCCATTCATCTTATTTTTATTTTATCACATTGAATGTAGCGAGTATTATTTTTATTTTATCACATTGAATGTAGCGAAGGGAACACACCATTAATAATAGAAAGACTAGATCTTGACCCGTGCTTAAGAAGCACGGGATATTGTGATTTTTGAGGATTTTAGTTAATTGAATTATAAAATTATTCAGTGTTAATTTTTGTTTGGT
>OVBJ01002054.1:0-21076 GCA_900406535.1 Noccaea bulbosa
CATAGATAGGATTTGTCATCATTTGGATTATTAATAATTTTTGAAGCCTAAATTATTTTTTATCTATTTTAAACTTTAAATTTTAGATTTTATTATTTGACAGACTTCATGAGTAGACTTCACATAAGTTTTTGTTTTTTTTAACATAATTTGTCTTACTTGATTTAAATTGATTAATTTCTTTGCAAATTTATTTTATATGGATTTTAGTTGGTTGTGTAAAATTTATGTGTAAATATGTCTATCAAAATATTTTTTGTAAATTTTAAACTTTAAATTTAAGGTTTTAGTATTTAGTAGACTTCTTGCGTAGACTTCACACGGTTTATAGGTTATAAACATAATTTATCTTAGTTGACTTATATGAATTTATTTTTATGCAATTTTACTTTTCATAGATGATAAATATTCTAATCTTATTTATGTATAATTTTGTTTCATCAAAACAATTTCTTATAATTTTTTAAATTAAATTTGAGTTGTGATTATGAATTAGACTTCAAGATGAAGTCTAATACTCTATAGACTTCATAAATAGACTTTAAAAAGGGTAAAACAGACATTGCGACCAGCGTTTTTTTCTTTGTTCACAAGGGCCTGATTTGTAATTGTACATGTCCAGAGTATTAGTTTTGCTCACAATTTAATATATGTATTAATTTTGCATTTCAAATCAAATTGTGTACTAGTTTTGGCAATTCCCCCTTGTTTTTATTTTGGAATAATTATTGATCCAATCTCAACTCTGGAAGCAGAAGCAAAAGCTCTTTTAGTAGCAATTCAACATGGAGTATGGGTTTAGATCATTTAGTATTTGATGAAGATTGTAAAATTTTGATTGATATCTTACAGGGCCAATCTATGGATTTCAACATAGAAATCATTTGCTGGAATATAACAAAGTGGAGTGAAAAATTTATAAAATATAATTTTTAATTTATTAGAAGTCAAAATAATATCGTACGGTGCCACGTGAAAACAAAAAAAAAAACATTTGTTTAGGGCAGATTTTTTTTTTCTTTATTTTAGGGCAGCAGTATTTTAGGAGATTGATAGGGCATTAGTTAAATAAATTAGTTCTACATGTATTGGTAAGTTTAAACGATTACTTAAAAAAAATTATAAACTATATTTGGGTTTAGAGAATTTTACAATAAATTAGAGTTAAATCAATAACTCTAAGTAACTAAATAAAAAATAGAAACAATTATTATTAGCAAAGATTATGGTAAGAAAACAATTAGGCAATTAATATTTTATTATTCTTTCCGTCCTTAACGAGTGTATTAGTAACATAGCTTCAACGTTTCTCCAACAATTAGGATAATTTTTTTTTCTTTTGTCTACTTATTTTATTATTTTTTCTACATATTTTTCATATTTTAATTTTTTTGAACGATAGAAAAATGTCATCAAACAAAAAAAGAAAATGTGCCATAAACAAAATCTCTAGAAACTTTTTTATTCATGCACTTTAAATTTTGGAAACTCTTGATAGTTTTATAGAGAATAATGATAAACAACAATTTGGTCAATGATTTTGTGAAAAAAAAATAATGTTTTAGAATCACAATTTAGTTTATTGGTCTAATTTTATTGTTTATTCTACATGACAATTATATTTTATTAATTATAAGATTATTTTTTTTGCATGAAGGCATTTTGTTTTTAATTCGCTTATGGTAGTCGTTGAGGCTCGCACGGCTCTAGCCAGAAGTAATAAACGGCCTCTGTCAGAACCGTTGGAACATTGGTTGCTATAACCTGTTCTGACCTAAAACTAAGGGTCATTAAGCAGGAGATGCCTTCGCTTGTTGTAGCTCCATAGCAGAGAAGAGTGTCCCCATCTCCTTGTCTGCAGCAGACATTCTTGCTGTAGTCTGTAGGGAGGTAGTGGAGCAGGGGTCGACGAGTCAGAGTCTTCCAGCTAGTAGTAGCTCCCGATGTTATGAGATGATAAACATCTTGCCGCTGGTTATCCTCAAAGTAACTTGTCACCGATAATACTGTCCAAATCCCTCCTGAAACTGTTCCCAGATAACAATTTCTGGTACATGATTCTTTCTCTGACACATATTCTTCAAGGAGAGGAAGAACTAGCGACTTCTTTGTTCTAGGGTTCATAACAAGCACGGTTGTAGAGTCTTGTAACTGAAACTGGATGCAGAGAAGCCCTCTGTGGTTTGTCAATTTGACATGACGTGTTCTCCATCCTTGCATTTCTAAGAGTTTCTCCATCTTTTTTTCTGGTGTGCAGAGCCGTGCCTACGTGAAAACAAAAAATATATTTGTTTAGGGCAGATTTTTTTTTTCTTTATCTTAGAGCAGCAGTATTTTAGGAGATTGATAGGGCATTAGTTAAATAAATTAGTTCTACATGTATTGGTATGAGTTTAAACGATTACTTAAAAAAAATTATAAACTATATTTGGACTTAGAGAATTTTACAATAAATCAATAACTCTAAGTAACTAAATAAAAAAAATAGAAACAATTATTATTAGCAAAGGATTATGATAAGAAAACAATTAGGCAACTAATACTTTATTATTCTTTCCGTGCTGAACGAGTGCATTAGTAACATAGCTTCAACGTTTCTCCAATAATTAGGGTAATTTTTTTTCTTCTGTCTACTTATTTTATTATTTTTTCTATGTATTTTTCATATTTTAATTTTTTTAACGATAGAAAATGTCATAAAAAAAAAAATGTGCCATAAAAAAAAGCTCTATAAAATATTTTATTCATGCACTTTAAAATTCGGAAACTCTTGATAATTTTGTAGAGAATAATGATAAACAACAATTTGGTCAATGATATTGTGAAAAAAAAAATCATGTTTTAGGATCACAATTTAGTTTATCGGTTTAATTTTATTGTTTATTCTACGTGACAATTATATTTTATTAATTATAAGATTTTTTTTTGCATGAGGCATTTTGTTTTTAATTCGCTTATGGTAGTCGTTGAGGCTCGCATGGCTCTAATGTCATAACACATGTTTTAACTTCAAAAAAATTGGATAATGTAGTTTTTTATTTTTCAAGATTATATATCCACCTTTGTGGCTTTCAGAATCTTTGTATTCTGATTGTGTAACTTCGTTTAATATATGAAATTACATATTGACGTAAAAAAAAAAATCTAAAATCTAATGTCATAACACATGTTTTAAACTAATCTCGCTAGTAATTTAAAAAAAAAATGATCTCGTTTTATTTTTGCAATTCAACATAGCAATCAACTATACTTTTTAATCCACCATAATTCTTAAAGTTAGATAATTGCAATACTTAGCATAACATACAAATACATAAGTATATAAGACATTCATACAATATATAATGTATTTATCGCATTTTAAGCTTGATGTTTTTTGTCAAAATAAATTTTATTATTATGGAGATGTTAAAAAAAAAAATTAATATAATGGAACGTCAGAAAGAAAAAATTATTAGTATCACGGAAGCGATAAATTATAAAATTATTAGTATCAAGGATGTCAAGGAGTGGTGACCAAATAGTCCATATACTGATTTGGTATGAAATCAGATCTTATCCTCTAGTTGAAATAAAACGTTCCAAGTGTATTTTCGTCCTATCTCCATTAATTATTTTAATTTACAATTCCAAACAAAAACTCAACAACCAAAAGTTTTAAAATACAAATATACAATCTCCATCTTTTGCATAGCACACATATATGTCCCTGCTATACTAGTCCATGGGGATATACTGAAATTGAGATTTGAAGTGATTTTATTTTTAGATGATTTAGGGTGATTTTAGAGAAGTTGTGATTTTAATGAAATCACTCTAAAATCCCACCTAAAACTATGAAATTTTAGGTAATTTGTTTTTAACAAAGAAATCCCACCAAATAACTCTAAAATAACTTGAAATCACCTAAAATCCCCACTTAAAATATTTTCTATAACACTGAATTTTAAAGTGGATTTAAACTCACAAGTTCAATAATACTGAATTTTAAAATAATTTTTAAAATTCATGTTTGAATAACAGAAGATTTAACAGAGGATTTGTCATTTTAAATCAAATCACTCAAATTCACCTAGCTAAAACCCCAAGTTCAATACATCCCTCATGTGTGATTGTCCCTAAGAATCCTGATTTCCTTAGTTTTTTTAAAAAAGAGATCGGATCGTACGTGTTTTCGTTCCGCCAAACATGGCGGAATGTGTTTGCATGATCTTAATACAGTGTTATGAAGCAAGCATAGATTACATATTATATATACCAACGGTCTATGATACACATATACTACTATTTTTCTATAACAAAAAAAAAGACGGTCCATGTCTATGATATATACAAATAATTAATGGTTTTAATTCTGAGCCTCTGAGGGGCAACTATATAAATTACCCACCTAACACATTTCGACTAGTTTTCATATACACATGGCGAACGTCATTCAACAGTTGCATACATGTATTATATTATTACGTACACTACGTATACATTCTGAGATTATTACTTTTTGGATTCAGTATATTGTGTTTGTTTTAGACTCGGAATCTGCTTGATGAAAAATATCAAGCAAAATATATCGGAGAATTACGATTAATAAAATCGTTTTACAGCGGACACCGGTCCCATTTGATAGATTTTTGCATGTTGGCAGATCATGTGCGTAGCTATGAGTATTTGTAATCCATCATTTCATGTTGGGACACGGGTTTAATTATACTAACCTGGAATTCAACAAAATTACTTATTGAGTGACAATTCTTTGTATCTTAGCATTGAAATCAAAACATTCTCTTCAACTTAAAGTAGCACGCATTATCTCTTTAACCAAAATTTTACAATTACAGCTGCAATATATAGTCATTTAGGGATACTTAGGGGTGATAATTGGTATTCCTGGAAAGCAATTAACCAACAATGTTTGTTAGGAATATGGGAATATATATCTTGTATCGTTAAATTGAAAAGAAAGGATATATATCACCACTACCAAAAGTCAGCGGAGACGTTTTCTACGTTCCAAAACCTACCATTCCAATGAATAACTTTTATATATCGTAAAGATACATTGAACATTGTCGTACACATCGCTGTTAATTACTACTACATATTTATTATTTTCCATCCGCATTTGTTGATACTTACACACAGGCAACTAAGATGTTGATAACTGCTGGCAGAAAACTGTGTCGTTCTTTTTCCAAAGAAAAAGTTGTAAACTTATTGTACGAAACATATTAATTTTTGTTGCTCGTGCTGTAACACGAATCACAGAAGAAATATCACTAGCCAGGGAGATAATTTTCGATTAATTACATGCCAGGGAGAACATTATTCTCCATATATACATTAATAGTTGTACAATAAGTTTCCACGTTTTATAGGTGTTTCTTCAAAAAAAAAAAAAAAAAATCCAATATATTTTTCATTTTTTTTTTTTTTNATCATAGGTCTATATGGATGGGCTTAGACTAATCCTGGGAGAGGTGCAGCCCACAAATAGATTATTTTTCCGGGTATTCAAATAGGCCGAAAGCAAAAGCCTATATCAATGTGGCCAAATGAGATAAATCTAGTAATTCTATAATTAGGTTCATTTTAAATTTTAATCACCAAAGTGAAAAAAACAAATTGTGTAATAAAAAAAATGGAACTATAGCTTATTTCAATCAACAATATCTAACATGTAATATCAAATCTTTGACTCTCGTAGTCTGGTGTCCCCATTGTATTATTGAGTTAATAATCGATGATGTAGTGAGAGCTGTGTATATATCATATCTAATCTTTTTAATTGTGCAACGTGTAATTTTTTTTTTTTTTTGTTAAAGACAAAAGCTTTAGAAATCTTGAGAAGTGACGTGTAAATTATATAAATACTTTGCTAAGATGTGTCTACATTACTTTAAATAATGGAGTTCTATAAATTTTCTGCATATATAAAAAGCTCAGTCTCTATTCGGACCGCACATCGACTGGATCAGTTAAGCCACCCAAAAGAATGAAAAAATCTCCATATGTAATATCTTCAGAACTCCTTACTTAATGGGCGACATAATTTTGTTTCTTTGTTCGTTGGTGTGCTGTGTCGAGCTTCCAAAGATATATAACCCCCCAAAAAAAAGATAATTGTTATTATTATGGTGGGGGGAATTATTGTATCCTTAGCATTTCCGTAATTGGTATATATGGGGCTTGTACGTTTGCCACAGTTGTGACGGCATGCGTACGTACCATACACCTTTAAGACAACGATGTATACATTTGGAAACGTTATAATTTTATATCAGACAACGATTGATATTGTGTGAGAATTCAAACTTATCACATAATAATACATGCATGTCGTGTCAAAAGAACGGCGTGCAAGGTGCAAACTACTCCTAACGAAGAAAAAAAAGAGTAATTTTGTCTGATTAAAACGGTAGCTTAGTTTCTGGTTACTGAAGACGACAATTTTCTAGCGATCGTGGTTTAGCGGCAAACTAAAATAGATGAGTTCTTAAGGATTACAGAGAAAGGATTGAGTTTTATAAATATTTGTTTTTGTTTTAACTTTGTTCTCTCCAAGTTATCATTAATTTTAGAATTCGTAATTCATAATGCATAATATATATTAAAAAAAAATGAATCAAATGATGGATCAAAGAGGAAATGTATAACTAAACTACCTTCACAACAACAACACCACCACCACCAATATGTGTTTTGTATATCACACTATCTCTAGAATCTCCGAATCAAATTTAAATTTGATAAGTTCAATCTAATTAGAAAAAATATATTGTTTCAGTTCTATCTAATTAACTCGAATAAATACAACAGCGTGGTTGATGTTAGCCTCAAAAAACATTGTGGTTTAAACACGATCATGACGACATACATATGGAACCGCTACATGTCGACTAATGGTTTTCAGTTTAAGAAATTCATGGACCAATCTTCAAATATCTTGATAAAAAAATAACTATAACTATGGTATTAGCATAGTATATACATATCATGGACCAGTCATCAAATTTCTTGTTTATAAATAATACCTAACCATGGTAATATGTATTTTTTTGATAACATATATGTTACATAATTGTCCTAATTATAATTTTGGTCATACCTTTGAAGTTTGAACCTTGAATATTTGATTTAATCATATTAATATAAATTTTATGTCGTACTGATATCGTAATAATAACGTCCTGCAGAGATGGATAGACCTCGTCTGTGGACCAATTGACAAGTAAGTATAGTCCGTGAATGCGAAAGACGATGGCTTCAAAACGCCATCGTCCTCCAAATCGAGTCCTTGACTATTGACTTTCACCATTTGTTTTTTCAGATATTAATAAACGACCATATTTTTGAGGAAACCCTAAAATGTCAAAATTGTGATAGCTGTCAGAAATCGTAATTAAATAGGGGTTGACATTTTAGATCGGATCAGTTTTTCTATTACGTGAAGTTTATTTGGAATTTGACGGTTTTTATGTATTTTAACCGGTATTGAATCGTATCAATAGACTGGAACAGTATCAAAATTAAAATGATTTAGAAAAACTTGATGATCCAATTCAACTATGATAAAAACAACAATAAATAATTATACAATCTGGTATGATTGCAGAAGATTCCATATTTCCCTAAAGTTATTCCAAAAATGTACTTTACAGAGAAAATATATATTTCTTTAATTATCGTAATGAAAGTCAAACAACACGAAACGATTTCAAAAGACCAAGTATGAAATAAGCAGAGAGAGAGAAAGAGTCGTTATATTCGGTTGTGTCCATTAATTTATGTTTTTAAAACTATTTGCAGCTCGAGAAAAATAAATATAACTTGCTCTAATTTTTTTAAAGAAATTTGCCTGACACACAGTAGATAAAAGCTTAAAAAAAAAAAAACCTTATATATATTTCCTCTATTTCATAATATAAGGGTTTTTAGAATTTATTTTTTGTTTTATAATATAAGGAGTTTTCAAGTTACTATGCAAAATTAAATGTGTTTTTACTGTTTTTGATAATTTGAAATTTGAATGTTGTTTTTTTATTGGTTGAATTATTTTGAAATTGATGATAAAACATGTTTTATTTTGAAAAGTTATATAAAAATTTTAAATCCCTTATATTATAAAACAGAGGGAGTATCGTTCAACGTTAGTCAGAAAAATCAAACATCTGGAAGAAAACATTTTTTCTCGCATGTCATAATTAAAATAAAAACCAAGTGATATAAATCAATACCGCTTGGCGAATAGTGTTACCGTTACGTAATGTTATGCAACGTGTGAAGATAGATCAGCCGCCAACACAGCCACCCACGCGTTATCTTTTTTCTTTTTTTAATCATCCAACTAACTTTCTTAGAAAAACCCGAATCTTTGTACGGACGCATCTCATGTACAATCATTTTCACATTGCTCGTAGCACACATGTAAGTAATACCATTACGTTTAGCGTCTCAAAAAATTATGTAACTTTGATACAAGTTTTATGTTCATAATAACTAATAGCTGTCCGATTCAATTTCTTCGGTTCATTTTTGTAAACCAGCTCGAGTACCCGGTTTGAGTTTTAATAATAATATATAATATTTAAAAAAAAAGAACTAATAGCTGTCTGATGGTTATTGAACTCATCTTGAACTGCATAAATAAGATTTCGAATGTTTTATTGATTTCAATCATAATTAACAAGAACTACGGGGAGTATACTACGGGTTATATATGGTTTGGGAGAGACGGGTCCCGAAGCTGATTGTGGAAGTGGATTCGGAGATGGTGGTGGGTTTTTTTCAATATAGAGATTAGTGATTCTCATCATTTATTGTTCCTAATACGTATGTGTTATGGATTTTTTTCTAGTGACTGGTTAGTCCAGATTACTCATGTTTACAGGTAGGCGAATCACGTGACTGACGGGTTTGCGAATCACGCTTTTGATATTTTTTTAGGTTTTCATTCGTTTACCTCCTCACCCGTTGAGGTTTCAATGTTGATGCATGATGGAGGATATTGATGGCTCTACACGAGTGCATTTTATAAGAACTTAATTGTTTTTGTTTCAATAATACAATGAGGCTCCGTCTTCTCTCTTCAACTAAAAAAAAAACCATAATTAACAGTTAAAGATAAATTAAAATAGCAAGAATTGAATATCCAATGTTATTGTCAAAAAAAGAAGAATATCCAATATTTTACCAATTTTAGAAATTTTGGTTTGAAATATTTGGTTATAATCTTTAATACATTAAAATAATAATAATTACACTTCAATTTGCATTTTTGCTTCAACATTTTAGATGAAACTAGATGTGAGTTTCAAAATGTGAAAAAGAAAGATCCGTGGAAGAAATTAACACAATTTGGTCGACAGCGTCGATATTTCGAACGCCGGTGGTACCGAATTTACAAATGAACAAATTGTATAAACATGAGAAAACACACAAACTAATGAAGCATACAATTATACCGGTTAAGTTAACCAACCGATTCTACACATGACATAACCAATATCTATTAGATATCATCTTGTGCACACTGTGTCTAGACCGTCCATTATTTTCTCTTAAACCAAAAAATAAAACTTTCCAAATTTATTTTAGTACAATGTTTAACTATTAAACTTTTTAATTTTAATTTTCTTAATAGTCTCACGTGAAAACTGGCGCTCCCGGTATGTGACGGTCACGTCTCCAGTCCAAGCGCCACGTGTCAGTAACCCACGTCGTCCGTTCACCAACTTTCACTCCTTCGGCTTCTCTATATATACCCAATCCAATTCCTCATTTACACTCTTTTATTTCAATATAATCTCACCAAACTTGCAAAAATTTCTCTCCCAATCCCGAGAAAAACAAAATTCGACCATTTTCTTCTTCCTCCTCGAAGCTTCTCATCACGACAACGATATTAAAAACCCATTAATCCCTTGCAAAGAAAAAAGAAACCCACAACAACTACTCAATTTATTCTCTTGTCTGATCTGGAAAATATGGTGATAGCAGCAGAAACCAGTAGTAGTCATCACCGAAGACTCACTTTCGCCGCCTTCTTAAACTCCGATCCCGCCGCCACCGAAGAAGAGCAGAGCCATGTCGATGATCTCAACAATCCCGATACCAGCAACACCAGCAAAATCAACAACAGCAACGATATTAAGGATTACAAACAACGTCAAAGCAATGCCTCGACCACAAGCGGCGATTCGTCTCCTAATCAGGTTTTATCTCCATGGAATCAGACTTACTCTCCGTACTACACCGACACGACAACGACGCCGATGATGTCTCCGTCTCCGTGGAACCAGACTTACTCTCCGTACTACAAGTCTCCGTGGATCTACCAGACCCGGAACATGGACGACGATCCGGACAACGGTTTAATCGGTACGATCGTGAGGCAAGAAGGGCATGTCTACTCTTTGGCTGCTTCTGGAGATCTCCTATTCACGGGATCCGATTCGAAGAACATCCGGGTCTGGAAAGATCTCAAGGATTTCGCCGGGTTTAAATCGACCAGCGGATTGGTTAAAGCGATTGTAATAACCGGCGATAACCGGATTTTCACCGGTCATCAAGACGGTAAAATCCGGGTTTGGAGAGGGTCTAAGAGAAGAACCGGAGGGTATTCCAGAATCGGAAGCTTACCGACGCTGAAAGAGTTTTTGACGAAATCGGTGAATCCGAAGAACTACGTCGAAGTTCGTCGCCGGAAAAACGTTCTGAAGATCAAACACTACGACGCCGTTTCGTGTCTTAGCTTGAACGAAGAGCTCGGTTTACTCTACTCCGGCTCGTGGGATAAGACTCTCAAAGTCTGGAGACTCTCCGACTCGAAATGTCTAGAATCGGTTCCAGCTCACGACGACGCGATCAACACTGTAGCCGCCGGGTTCGACGATTTGCTCTTCACCGGATCCGCCGACGGAACTTTGAAAGTGTGGAAACGCGAGCTTCAAGGGAAAGGGACGAAGCATTTTCTGGTTAATGTGTTGATGAAGCAAGAGAACGCTGTAACGGCGTTGGCGGTTAATTTGACGGCGTCGGTTCTTTACTGTGGATCTTCTGACGGTATCGTTAATTTCTGGGAAGGGCAGAAATATCTTTCTCACGGCGGGACTCTCCGCGGCCATCGTATGGCGGTGCTCTGCCTCGCCGCAGCCGGAAGTCTGGTGTTGAGCGGCGGAGCGGATAAGAACATTTGCGTGTGGAGGAGGAACGGAGATAGGACACACTCGTGTCTCTCGGTTTTGATGGACCACGTGGGACCCGTCAAGTGTTTGACGGCGGTGGAACAGGCGGAGGAAGACGGCAACGGCGATCAGAGATGGACAGTGTACAGTGGAAGCTTGGATAAATCGGTGAAGGTGTGGCGCGTGACGGAGACGGCGTCTCCGGTGATTGGCTGAAGAGGAGATAACACGCGCCGTCGTAGCGCCTGGGGGGAAATGGGAATGTTCCGTGGTCCATGTGATTATTTCCTTTGTGGTCAAGGCAAGTTTTCTGGCCGGCAAAAAGAAGCAGATCATACGACCAATCACAAACGGCCACGTCATAAAAGTAACCAAAAGTTCCTCTATTATATTCGACCTTCTTTGTAACTGCATATATTTGAATTTTACGTTTGAAAAAACAAGAAAGGAAAGGGGAAAAAGATTCTAAAAAGCGAAAACAAACCATTTTGTTTATATATATTTGTTTGTAAAATTCGTTTATTATTCAGTTTTATAACGGACGTTGTAATGGTTATATTTATAAATTGTAATTGATATGGTAAAATATATAATACGATCTGTATTTTTATAACTGATGTTGCTGGAATTTAAGATTTGTATCTTCTAATACAAGGTTGATTTGTTAGTTCAGTTTGTTGAAAAGGAAGTAGCCATTGAAAAATTAGTGCAAAATTGTACGAGAGTGTCATTAATTATGAACTTATGTAAAAAGTCTCACTTTCGTGGGATTTAAGTTTGTTTGGTTCACATTTATATATGTATAATGTATCCCCACATACACACCCTTCTGTTCCTAATATTTTTCAAATAAATCTATTAGCTCTTGGTTATACCAGTAATGGTTATATTTATAGAAACACATTGCTTATACGCTCTAAAAATATGACCATTCGTACTTTCGTACTCATCATAACTCATAAGTCGATCGTAATAAAGCTGGAACTGGAACTACTGGAACATAACGTTTTGTATACAATCTAAACAAAATGTATGGTAGATGACCATGTTGATCTTTCGAGGGGCTATAAGGTAATGAATGACCCATGTACTTACCGTACACAAACAATCGAAAGCCAAACCTACTACCAATACACTCGTTAGTCGTTACGTTTGAAAAAATCAGTAAAAGCCTCGGACACATCAAACCACATAGATAGACTTCGTAGTACGCCTCGCTTTATTTTTCTATTCAATTATTTTAAAACTGATCTGGTAGAAAACTAAAAATTTTAAATACGTATAATTTAATTGATTTGTTTGTTCAACTTGTTGAAAAAGAGGTACCCATTAGAAAAATTAATTGCAATATTTTATTGTTGTCTTCATGAATGTATGTAAAAAGTCTCTCTTTCGTCGGATTTAGGTTTGATACAAATACATTGTATAAGTTTAATCATATCTATATATGCACATTGACTCTGACACTGGCACATATACGCACCCTTCTATTTCTTACATTTTTCAAATAGCATGAAAAGCTAATAAATTTTGCTACATCAATATTTCCAAGCAAATTATAAGTTTTTCAAAATTAGGAACATAACCATAATGTACGGATGCAATTGGTAACTCTGTATTGTTGTAGTACACACACGAAATACCACTGAGATACTTACACACACGAAAGCAGTAACAACCAGTGGTAGTGAAAGCTGTACACTCAAAAAGTTGGTACTGCATGCTTACTGTCTTCTTACTTCTTTTAACTATTTTGGTACTGCATATGCTTACTGTTTTCTCTTCACTCTTTAAACTTTGTATCGCTTGGTGTCACTACTCATAATGTTGTACTTATCCGTATGATTGGGTACCGCGTCATGATTCAAGCATTCATAGTCATTACTCATTATAGTCCTAAGATTCCTAAGTTGAGTAAGTTTAAAAAGCGTAATACATTCTTAACGATGATAATTCAGATGAAAAATATCTAAACTTAAATAATAGATGCATGTTTCGCTTCGTAGAAAAGCTTTGTAAACTACTTTTTATGTATTCACTAGAATGCATGCGTAGTATCAATAGACTTTATGATATTTATAAATGTTTCGTTATCAAGATTATGCATATGAGTCTGTTTTCAAACTTTAGGATATCAGAATAGTCGATCTATGCTATTTTTTTTCTTTAAATAAGGTAAGAGCTTACAAACATACAGCGTGGGGTTAACTATTATTAATTACTAGACTAATGCCCGCGCATACGCTCAAATTTTTCTATTGTTATATTTAAAAAAAAAAAAATGTTTGATTTTTTTTTTAAATTTGCGATTAATATTATTAACTCTAATCAAACACAAAATCTGCATTTTGATTCCAACTTGCTTGGTTAGGGATTGACTTTCAAATATATATTTTTGCATCATACCACACGTTTTGGTGCATATAACTCTCTTTGTTTACTCACTGTCACATAGAACGGATTTTGATTCCCCGTCATTTCTTAGTATATTAGAAAAATCTAGATGTTTGATAATGACTCAAGATATAACCCTATAGTAATCTTGGAATAATAGAGTGGTTTTCATTATCACAATTTGAAATGTTTAACAAGTAAATAAGATTTAGAGTTATCAATTGAAAAGAAGAGGAAAAGTCATACCACATGTTAATCAATAGAGTGCTGATGCAACGTGGAAAGTGAAGCAACTAACGGTGTTGTAAAACTTGTGTGCAATAACTAAGAATGTAAAAAGGTTGCTCACGTGGAAGGTGAACAGTGCCGTGCGAAGGTTTTTGGGGACTCGAGGCAAAACAAAAAATGGGAGCCTTTCTAATTTTTTTTTTCTGTTATATAAATTTAAAAATGACAAAAATGCAAAAAAATAACAAAAACCATTCAAAACAAAACTATAATCTAAAAATTTAGGTCATAATCATTCTACCTTCTTTTTCGATAAACTCTTTCACCAAACTCTCATAATCTATGATTCCAACAAGTTCCCTCTCTATAGATATGATAGCTAGGCTATTCAATCTTTCTTGTAACATAGTTGATCGCAGATAAGATTTTATGAACTTTAACTTTGAAAAGCTTCTCTCGGCAGTGGCAACCGAAACTGGGATCGTCAATAATATATGATAAGCAATCCATGAGTTTGGATAACAGTCTTCTATTCCTTTCAAATAGTCTAACACTTCAATGGGTCTCTTGTAGTCGTCTGGGAAAGACTCTCTTAGAACGGTTAGTTCAAAAACAAATCATCCCCAATAATATCTGAATGATTTCCATGCTTTAATGAGGCTTCAAGATTGGTACAAGATGCCAACAAACTATCATTACTTGCTGACTTCAATTTCTCCAAATCAAATAGGAAACCAAATGTTTGTTCATACTTCTGAAATTGCTCAAATCTTGTCTCAAGAGAATAGAGAGCTTGATCCATGGCTTGGAGAAAATAAGAAATTCTAAAGCTGTCTTCCGGAGAAAAATCCACAGCTTCGTCAACTCTCTCTGTTTGATCATGAAACTCACCACTAGTTCTCACATCATGTTCTGTAGGAATTGCAGGTTCCGTGGGAGTTGTAGGTTTTGTAAGAAACTTGAGGAAAGAACCTTGTTGTGATTTATCAAAGGCATTCCTCTCTCTTTTCAGTTGTCTTTTTCTTGCACCTGACAGATACGTTCTCGGAGGCATATCTCTAAAATTATTGATCAAATAAACAATACATCAAAACCCAATACTATGATACTATCATGAACAAATCAGACAAAACTAGTCTATTTTCTACACAAATTGACTGTAAAGTGTAAATTATTATGAGATGTTTAGCTAACAACGAATTAAAAGTAGTATAAGAAAATTTGTCACTTAAAAAGGATGAAGAGTAAGGAAAACTAAGAAAAAATTACAGGAAGAAAGGAAGAAACTCACCAGGAAAAGAAAAAGCTGTGATAGTTATGAAAGAGCAGAGATGCCGTGATATTGTTGAATTTTTCTCTTAAACCTAATTCAACAAAATTAATTAAATAAACTCACCCAATTTAAGATGATTCCTTTTCGATTTGGATTTAGAAATATATATCCTTTCTTAAAAAATCGTAACTAAGATATGTAAAAAAAAAAAATCGTAATTAATAAAGAAAATGTACACTTGGTGAATCGAACTCATAGTTATAGATGTTCTGTACAGCGATCAATACCACTATGCCTGTGCCATAATAAGTTTTTGTAAATCAGGGGCCCTTAAAAATCTATATATTTTGGGGGCCTGTTGCTGATGCCTTTTTTAATACTCTTTAAGCACGGCTCTGAAGGTGAAGCAACCAATGGTTTTGAAAAACTTGTGTGTAATGACTGCAATGACTAAGAATGTGAAGAGACTGCTTTCTTTAAAAGTTTTACCACATGCTAGTTCATTGAGTGTCCATTTGTCAATCATATGGAGAAGGTAGAGGGTTGATCACAAATTATATATATGATTCCCCAGCGTAGTTAGGCAAAGCCCCACTAGGTTGTTCTCCATTTGGCTTTAATTAATTGAGACTTATTTGGCCCATAATCTCTGACTATTTTATATATCTGTGAGATAAATGTCATGTGTTTGAAGTCCAGTGCCGTGCCTAGTAAAGGAATTTTGACACATTTGCTTAGGGCATATTTTTTTCATGTAAAATTAAAAGGGCATATTTGCATTAGACTATTGCATGTATATGGTCCATTGATAAAAAACACTTTGTGATATACTTGTTTTCTATAGTTACACCTTAATACTATACTTCTTTTCTTTAATTACATTTTAATTAGATTTTCGTTAAAACCATTTAGTTGTAATTATATCTATATATTTTTTTAAAAATGTCTTTGAATTCTTCATTTCTTTAATCTACTTCTTCTATGTCTATTGTTTTTTTTTTATAACGTAAGTTTGTGATATAAATTTTGTTCTTCTTGAACCTAGACCAATACTAATAAGTAATAACCTTAATTAGGGCTACTTTTTCTTGGTCTATTACAATTTACTTTGTGATATTTGTGATAGAAAAAACAAATATTATGTATATCAAAGAGTATATTTCGATGTTTCCGTTTTATTTTATAAATTAAACATAACATAAGAAAAAACCCTTTTAGTAAACGTTTTTACCAAAACTATATATCACAAAATATTGATTATTTTTGTATTATTTCATTATAGAAAAAATTTATTTAGAAAATATGAATGATATTTTTTTGGCTTATGGCATAAAAAAGTTGTAGGCACGGGCCGCACGGCTAACTATTAAAAGTCTTACTAGATTAATCATAATTCATAATCTCTACATTCTTTAAGTATTAATAATTCATTTAAGCGTAGGGTATATGCTCCGTTATGATAAGAACACATGAACAATAAATTGTAATTAATACAAGATTACGAATCCGATTAACATGATTTTACACTCACACACGCAGTTAGCAACATGGTTTCTTAATATAAAATTCTTGAGCAGAAAGGCATAGAAGTGACCACTTGACGAAAGGCAAATCCCCATTGCAATATTATTCATCGTCAAGTGGTCACTTCTATGCCTTTCTGCTCCACAATTTCATTCTATATGCCCGCATTATAAAGTTATGAATAATGGGACCTTATTTGCCCAAAAGTGCTAAAAGAAAACTATAATTTGCACAAGTCCAGCGTATTCACCTGCTTTTAGTTATACTAGTAGAGGACCCGCACGTTCGTGCGGTGTGATGTAGCGGTTTTGAGGAAAACAATTATAAAATATTACGTTCATGGGTGTCATTTTACTGTATAACTGTAATTTTTCCTTTTTAACAAACTTCTACAAAATTTATCTAAATCTCAGTGAGTTTAAAGATTTTACTGCACAACCTACCTTGCAAACCTCGAATTGTATTTGAAACCATATATTTAAAAAATTCAGTGGTTTTAATAGCTCTAAACCTAACCTTTAAAAATTCCGATAAATCAAACATAACCTGAATATTTTTTCCTAAATTTTTTTTTTTTAATCAGAAATTCAAATAACTCGACCCAGATATGAACCAAAACCCGAACTCTAAGATTTAGTTTTTCGTACCTCTTATAAATTTTCAAGTTTTTAAATGAAACAAATACATTTTTAAGAGATTAAAAAAAAAACCCTAAAAATAACCTATACCCAAATAAAGATAAACCTCTACTAATTTTTTTTTTTTTTTTTTAATTTTAGACTCATGTATCAACGAACATAATGTATGGTCTATATTATCTCCCTTTTTGAAACCTTATCCTTTATCCACGACAAACTTGTTGTCTTTTTTCTTCTCCACCGCTTCATCGTTTACTCCTCATTTTCTTTGCTCTTTTTTTTCGTTGTTCTCTTTCTCTCTTCTTATCCTTCTCCGTTTAAGCTGTTCTCATCTCCTTTTCTTCTTTGATATTCTCTTCATCTTCTTTGTCTCACTCCGTTTTTCCTTGGATCTGTCGATCTGTGATGATTTTGGAATCCAAGAGCTTCTCGTAATCGATTTACACAACCGAAGAGTAACCGATTCAGATCTCAACGCTAAATTGGACGCCTGTCTCGATCTCACCGGCTGTCGCGTTGTGTACTCGTCTGGCGGCGCCTTTGCAGGTGAGGAATTTTGCGCCCTCTTTCACATTCATCCTCGCAGCAAACTTCAGGTTCCATCTCGTCTCTTTTACTTCTGATTTGATAAAATAGTACGGGAAATGTAAATCTCCACACTAATTACCCATTCAAAACCTCAGTCCTTTCGATCTTTGAAGATTTTGGGGTTTCTCCATTTGAATGATCTGCATAAACATCAAGTCAACTTGGGGTTTCTAAAAATTTACTCACTTTTTGTTTTGTGTTTTTCATATATGTTTGTAACATGTGTCCCACTTAGATTCGATTTTGAATCCGTAGACTCTTGTTTTTGTAGTTGCCCAATAGATAGGGATCCTTCTGAAGCTCAAATGTTTCTTTTGTTTGTTGTTTTTTTTAGACATTATACTGTTTTGAATCTCCGTGTTTATGAGTTTGAGTGTGTAATCTGGAGAAATAAGTTTTGAGTTTTGTTTATAATATTGGATAACCATTTGCGCCTTGAAAATATTGGCTATTCTGTCACATTATTCCCATATAATCTGAAAGTTTTTTTAGTTTCATTTGACTCTATTGTATCGCTAATTGTTGTTGTTCTGTGTGTGTTTATTCATGGCAGGATGTGCACCAGAAGTCACACAGTTTGATGCTCCTCAGTTCGACCAAAAGTTGAACGAAGTGTGAGTTTTTATTTCTCTATCATCACTTCTTTCTTTAATTTTGTGTCCATGATTCTTGAGAGCGTTATGATAATGAACTCAAATGATGTGAATAATCTGATTGCTTTTGGCGATGCATTATATGTGCAGCGGGTGTGCTAAGGTGTTGATGTTTGATACGCTTGTCTAAAGAGAAGGTAATTGTTGTTCTCCATTCGCTCTAATTATCTTAATTGGTGTTGTATCTACATAATATATTTTCCAATCTCTGCAATTTGAGAATTGGTCTTCTCTATATTATATTCTTGAATATATGCACTTTATTAATTCCTTTTCTCTGTTATTGATAGTTTTTTTTTGTATTGTCGAGGTTCGCTAATGTGCCGAGAATGAAATTTCCAAGTCAACTGAAGACTTTTGATTATCACCAATCTGACCACAGTCGTCCTGTGATTCAGGTTAGTATTCTTTTTATTTAGTATACACTATATAGACAATCAGGTTTACTTTATAATGTGTTTTGGTTAAGCTATCTTTGTGTACAATCTTGCAATTGTTTAACATATTTGTCTTTCTAATAATTTTGCTTGATGCATTCTCTGTATTTGATTAAGCATTATTCAACTTCTCGTTTGTAGAGACGCTTTTTGTTCTTCTTTCTACTGCCGAATTGATGAAACCTCTATCAACATCACCTTCACTCTTCTTCATTCTCGTCAACCTTTTTTTTAAAGGGGTTCTCTTTTTCTTCTGAAAGGCTTTATGTGAGTAAACCTTAAGTAGACATCATCAACCTATAATTCTATATATTTGTCAAATAAGTAATTTTCCTAATTTGCAGATAAATATTATAGTCAGCATATTAGATTCTCTTTTACCTGTATGAAACAAGATAATAAACTTTATTGTGGATGTAATATGAATATTAGAATTGTTAAATTATTTTGTTCCTTTTGTTCAAATTTTTTTTAACGTGTTTTGTTTTTTTTCCCCTTTAGCTATATGCGTTTTAAGCTAAAAGATCACGCATAGGAATAATTTCACTTTGGATCTTCGTTTGATGTGTTTAAGATGATCTCTAATTTATGCTTTTATCCATGCAAAAAGAAACACAATGCATGTCTTTGTTTTCTAAGGTTAAACCTGTTAGCCATTGTGAAAATTCTTCTTTAAAAGTCTGGATAATGGAAAATAGTTTAAAACATTGTTTGGTAAACATAAACATTCTAAAAGTAAAAAAACCAAAATAAATTCAAATCACTTTAAGTAAATCACAAATCTCTAAAAAAGCAAAAATCATTGCATGAAAAATTAAAACCTAAACTCCTTGTTTTTATTCTTCACACTTTTGCATTCTCGTCCTTCATTTCTTCTCATCTTCCACTTTGATGCTTTTGAAACACAGCTTCTTGGTAGTCGATTGCTCATCCAAAATTATTACATCCTTCTCATCTTTCCTTTTTAATGAAGCTGTTTTGACGTCTTATGATCCTGACTCTGTAATTTCTTGACTCAATGAATGTGTTCCCTTTGAAAAAAAAAAACAAACTAAGCTACTAATCATTTTGTTAAAATTTCAATTGATCATCTGAATTCTTTGATCTGTAGTTTGTACCTGTTTAATGGAGATTCGTTCCACTGAATTGATTGACTTCTCTTCTTCATCTATTGTGTGATCCTCCAACGCTTTAGCATTAGATGATATATGTATTACCTAATTCAGAAGGTAATATACATCAATAAGTCTTAGCATTAGATAATATATGTATTGGATTCAGCGTTGTTGTTGTTTATAAATCTCATACCTTTGAATTCATTGATTTTGGCAAATCTTAGAAGACATGTGACTCTTTTATCTCCAGTAGTTTGACATGCTTCAAACATCTCCTCAGCCATTGAATTCCATAAGGTACATCCTAGACGCTCATCACTACAACCAAAACCAAAACATACGTGAACAAATTGTATATATTAAATTGTGATTTTGAAAATATAAACTTAAAGAAAGCTTTTTGAATGCAGACAAACTAACTTATGTTGCATCTCGAAGCTCAAGTTCCAGCTTTTTTAATGGTTTGTTACCAGAATCCATATTCTCCAACTCCTTAACATTGATAACTTCTTCTAGGATATCTGCATTACGATCAAATAATCAGGTTATGTCTCTTAACATATATTCTTTTAATTGAGATATAATCTTGAACTTACCACAAAAAAAGTTTTCATTATAATCTTCCTTTATATTCTTAAAGTATATCGTGTTCAGGAAGAGAGACTCAGAAACGACGACTGTTCTATTCACAAAAGTTTCTTTCATGAATCCAATTTTGTAAGCGTGAGCTGTTGGCCTATATTGACCGCCTGCATGGTTGAGCCTGAAGTTGCTAATGACCTTCCATTCTCCAGTTGGTAAGTATTTCTCATACTTTTTAACGAATTCTTTTTTGATGCCAGCATGTATCTTTGATCACTGATTATGGAAGAGATAGTAATAGAAATAATAGATTAGTAACTGAAATTAGCACTTGAAAAATTTATAATAGCTTTATAAAGTTTACCTCTTCATCAGCTAAGATCATCTCCATTGTTTCACCGGATGAAGCTGTATACTGCTTCCATGAATGTAAAATTTTCACTTGAATTCTCCATGCAGTT